>VUQG01043755.1:0-38265 GCA_015106755.1 Etia nguti | reverse complement strand
CCCAGAAAAAAGCCCCCCCCCCCCCTCTTTTTTTTTTTCTTTCTTTTTTTTACTCTGAGCACATACTCGTAGAGTGACATCCACGAAACAGATGAAGAAAAGATCTGGATCAATTTAAGAAGGGAACATAAATGATGTAGGCCATATTTATGAGCAGGGCTGGTGACTGAGATCCTATCTCAGGGAAACCTGCAGTCAGCTGAGACTGAAGAAGTCACTTGGATGAGTGACGAAACGTTTCTCCCACAAAACGCTACGTCCAGATGAACAGAATCAACTTTTGGAGATTTACTTTCCTGGATGATTGAGAATGCATCAAGACTATCTCAGAGTAGTTGGAAGGCTGGCCATAAAATGTTTTATTGCTGGCATGCAACTGAATTAGAACTGGGGGGTGGAGGGAGCAATGAGAGGTGAAGTCCCCCGAGACCCGAGTCCAGGCTTAAGATGGCCACTCGCATCAGCTATGGCAAGAGGGTGCTCCTTCAAAAAGAAACACTCTCACAGCTTTGAGAAGTAGCTCCACTTAGGCTCATAAAAGGAATATGGCGCTTATTCTAATTAGACTGTAGAGTGTGTGCATGTGTGTGTTTGTTCATATGTTGAAAGAGTAAATTAAAGAGGCTGCTTTAGCAAGGAGTGAACATCTGAAGTATGCTAGTACGAGAGACTGAAAAAAAAGTGTGTGTTTGCATGTGCGTGCCACTCTGTGATGTCGGACCAAAGAAGTCATAACATGGAAAAAGAGTTAATTATTTTAAACCTATTCCCGGGCGTATAGCGCCACTTTAACTGCATGCACTGAAAACTGTATTGCATCATGTCATAAAAATAATGCTTCCATGGGCTCGTAGTGACCACATCAAAAATGTCCTAATGATCGCTGGTTTGCTGACCTTTGCTCTGCTTCTGGCTCCCTTAGCAACATCACAAACAAACACACACACACACGCGCACACACACAAAACCGACTTACCTGTGCAGCCAGATCTATGGAGAAGAAGTATGATTAGAAACAGTATCATTTTGACTCAAAGCTTCAAAAACCTCTTCAACCCCCCACCCCCCATCAGTGCTACAGTTTTCTCCACTTACTTCTTCTTGCTGCTCCACTTCTTCGACCTCTGCCTCTCTCACTTTGTAAGTCCCTAAACACCAGGTGATTACAGTCTGCCTCTTATACTGCCTTCTGCAACAGTGGCTGATGAACTTTCTTTCTCACTGCCGGCATATCCAAAGACATAATAAATAACTGATGCAAAAATGAAAAGCTATTTCCCTTCCAGCACTACCATGTTGCAGCCTTGGCTTGAATCTTTTGTATGAGGCAGATGCGGAGCGGAATAAGGAAACACACTTGTTTGGACAAACACACATAAATGCACCAGCAGCAGCAGCACTCACCTTCTTACCAGTTTACGTCAGAAACATCCATCAAATCAGAGAGCCGGGCCTGTTTTCCCTCCCTGCGCTGCCCATCTTTTCTGTCTACAATGGACTGAATCAAAGTCTTTTTCTCTCTTTGTGTCCTCTGTGGACACATGACTGTCAGTAGCTCACATAGGTTCAGGCTTTGTAGTTGGCTGCGAGGAAGAGCCTGAATTGGTTTCAGAGGAGTCAAACTGGGACGAAGGGTTTAAAGAGTAGACTCGAATAAACAAGTGTGAGGATGCCGTCTGTTGCAAAGACACGAATACGTGCTAATGAGAGATATATTTGATTGAAAACAGGCAGTATCGGGGAGCGCAGACAGCGTGGAAACCCAGAGAGAAACATTTGTATTCAGGATCATTGAGCAGGTCTGAGGGGAGAGAAGATGAGTTCTAATCAACACGACTGTGGTGTAGACTACCTGCCTCACATTCCTTGCCTCCCACTCAACTAAGCACTCTGCTTACCCTAGATCCACTCCACATCAAAGAGCCCTCATTACAGAAGCTATCACAGTTGCAGGGAAAGAGTCAGGGTGCGAGAGCAAGAGAGTACGGAGTGAGGGAGGGGAGGGAGAACAGGAGGGGCAAGGAAGAGCAACAACGCTCTCAGAAGAAGCAGAAGTATCATACAAAATAAAAAATCAATTCCAGCTGCGTTTCTCTTCAGCTGGCAAGACCTTGGAAAAACACAACAAACAGCTGCTGAGAACAATGTGCAAAAAACCCAAAACAGATTGAAAAATCTTCTTATTCAAGCATAAAAGAAAGTAGATGAAGGCCAAGAAGATTAATTTTAATAAATCCACAGTCCAGTCAGCGCAGTCAAATAGCATAAATTCAAAGTCGAGCTGCAGTTCCTCGCGGCTTTTGTTTTCTCTTTTGAAAGTGGGCCAAAGAGAGTTCCCCTTTCCCCCCACGGCCACCCAGGCGTGATGCTTGTACTTGTGGGAGAACATTGTGTCAGTCGGTTAGGTCAGGCGACTCCGCGACTGGCGCTTGAGGTCAGACGTAGGTTTATTTTTCTAGGCAGGCCTCTGCCAAAAAACATCCTCTGCAGTATCCTCAATATTCTCCAGGTGCTCGCCAGACAGGGAATGTTAGCAGCACCGGAGGCGACTGCTTCTTTCGTTCAGCTCGTAAAGAGCCTCTCATTTCTGTTTTACAAATTGACCATTTAGGTTGCACGCTCATGCGTGGATTAGCAATACAGAAATATGTCGCTGACATTTCTTTTCGGGGCTCACTCGACCACCCAGGGGACTTCATGCACTGTGGATACATTTAAAACACTTTAAAGCAACCCCTCAGAGTTTCAACCTCTGTCATTTATTTGATCTATGGAAGTAATTCAGGAAGTGTAAACTTTCACTAAGAATAAAATGTTGCAGAGGTCACACAAAAATTCAAAAAGTATCAAAAAAACGTATCATTCTCTCTGATCCTTTTAGCACCACTAACATGCTAAAGTCTGCAGTTATTACACAGGAAACAGCTGCTGATATGTATTGTGGATGGAAAGGGAACAAGCATCTTGCTAAAGCACCCACCCCCAGTCTTAGGTAGGAAAAAAACTGCTCATACTTAAACATTCCAGCTACCCCCAGCCCAATTTCCAGATGCTTACTGGGGTAACATAAAACTAGGTGACAACAAGATTCTGGTTGGGGGGAGGAGGGGGGCTCAAAGACTCACCACAGTACTTTGTGTAAGGCCACAGTTTGAAGCTCAGTCTTTGCCTTGTTTTGGTGCCACAAAGTCATGAATAATGAATCTAAATGCACGCAAAAGCTGGCAAACAAGTCCGAGTGTGAGCGTCCCAGCGGAGGACAAATTGTTTCAATGTTTTATTTTCAACTGCGCTCATAAACTCACAACATGTTGCCAAAAGTTTTTTAACGACTTCATAATGGTGCGTGCATAAAGGCCCATTATTCATCTCATTTGGAGAATTTCATAAAGAGAAGGGAACGTAACCCTTCTATTTTCTGCACATTAACCTGTTGCACTTTATTATTATTTTTTTTTTAGTTCAAAGTGGTTTGTGTGCGTTCGGGTATTTCTTTTTTTGTGTCGTTATAATTTTTGGAAACGTATTGCATGCTCTGCCACTCTTAGATATGCTTAAGGAAAATGCCCACAAATTATCAAATTATATAGCATGTTTTGTTTTTATTCCCATTTTTATTTATTCTTTATTTAAAAGTTATAAATTGATAATAATTTGCTTCCTTAGGGAAAAAAACTTATTGTTTTACAGCTTTTTACTTTTACTGCATGAAGACGTGCTTGTTTATGACTGACGATTAAGCAAAAAACAATGTTAAGCTTAAATATAACAACCCTTTGTTTATATTTGGAACACAGATGCTGCAGAATGTATAAAATGGAATAAAACTTCAGCAGGATCAGATCAGTCATTGATTTCAACTGGAATAGTTTTATCAGCCTCCTAGGAATGGTAAGGAGGACATGTGGAATAATCATAACTGTCTTATATAAAAATGAATTATACAGTAAATTAATATCCAACAGAGGAGTCCTTCATCCTTGACTTTATGATTCCTTCCAGTGTCTCAGATGAGCAATTATAGTATCAGTTTTTTAGAAGTGAATACGTCTTTTACAATTTTCTTTTCATCACAGAGTGAAATCCTTTGACCCTCGTACTTATGTATTGGGTCTTTTGTTCATTTAGTTATCTGTGTTCTCAGCATCACTTTCCATTCAAGCAGACTGTGAGAGTCATTTCGTCTTTCCCACTAATTAAATTCTTTGCATCTTCCAGTGGCTGAAAAAGTCAGTTTACTGTAAAGTTTCTCCACAGATTTGATCTCAAATAGCCTTTGTTTTAAATCTCTTACTTGAGGCAATAAACCAAAAGAGATAAAGCCTGTTCCTTTGAAGTGTGTGTTAGCCTTGTTAAATAACTGATGCTTCTTAACGGCAAACCTTGAAAAGAATCACAGAGGTTTGCTACAAAAGCTCAGAGAAAGACTATCCTTAGAGTGAATATTCTACTGCGGTTAGGACAATTTTTTCACATCATTTTTAACATGCCTCAAACTTTTTTTAAAGGCACAGCTGTCATGAGCCATGATTGTCCTTTTTCTTTTTTATTTGTTAGCATCTTTAATAATAACATAAGGAGAAAAGTGAGTCAACCAAAACGAAACTTTCTGTTATTTCTGATTGACCACAAGATGGAGTCACTCCTTCCACTTCCCCCAGCCGATTGCAAACTATTCCTCCTTCATTTGAAAAAATAATCTATGATGGTCAGCCATTGTTTGTGTTCTCGTGAAACAATCTTGAGTGAGTTGTGATGTATATTTTGGTTTCCTTCCTTTTATAAGAACCCTTATTTAGCCAGGAACTATTAAGATCAGATCTTTTTCACAAGGGAGAGTCGGCCAAGCAAGGCAGCCAAAAATATTAAAAATGCAACACGCTCAGCATAAAATATAAGATTTCCTATTTTCCTATTTGGTCTAAAAACATAAATTTTTCAATCCTTTCAGGTTCTCATCAAAAACTTCAGGCTTGCCTACACTCTCAGAATAACCATTTGGCAAGATGGTAAAAATACCTTTGGATGAATGTATTTTTCCCACAAATGCATGACTTTTGAATACCTGAATAGGCTCCGGCCTTTCTTACACTTGTGATCAGAAGTCTACCTACAGTCATCACAGCCTTGAACGTCATGGTAATTTGGGGCTTTTAATTAATTCTTTGAACTGTTCTTTCTCTGTAGTTCGTCTTTAATGACTTTAAAGAAGAAAAATTATGTGCAGAAATTCACAAATTAGATTTTTTTTTTTTGGCATCTCTCTGATGTACACAGGTTCTGAAGTATACATACAGCATACAGGCTCAACTATATATAGACTCACTTAAATCTTATAATAAGTGATGCTGGAGGTTCTACAATGTCTTTTACCTTGATATTTATCTTATCTTGACCAGCTAACTTCTTGTTAGTTGGTACAAGTACAAGTTATTTGACTGTGTCTATTAGTCCACATGATGGGATGTGCGTTTGGAGGGGTAAAGGCGAGGCTTTCAAACCTAAGAACACTGTACCAGCTGTCAAGCAGATTAACGTTAAGCTTCTGGAATGGCTCAACCTCAACCCTACTGAAAATTTCTGGACAACACTTAAACGTTGGGTCTCTGCCAGGAAAACAATCAATTTAAATGAACTCTACCAATTCTTCCAGGAAACGTGGTCAAATACCCAGCCAGAATTATGAAAGAAGCCTGTGGATAGTCTGTGGGTCCTTTTAATTTGAGAATGTGTTTCACTGCTGATTCAATAGTCTTCTCCAATTCTAAAACAGAAGGTGGAGAGTCCTGGGTATTTATCCCCTTGTGGGGTTTGTCCCCTTTAGAGATGGTCCTGAGGGTCATTGACCCGCTATGTGAGCTAAGGTGTGAAAAAATGGGTGGGTTGTCACCATCAGTAGGGGTTAATGGTGAAACCACTTCGAGACCTTCCCTCAAATTATCATGTGACCTCCTGATGCATTCTCAATCATCCAGGAAGGTAAATCTCCAAAAGTTGATTCTGTTCATCTGGACGTTGCGTTTTGTGGGAGAAACGTTTCGTCACTCATCCAAGTGACTTCTTGAAGAAGTCACTTGAAGAAGTCACTTCTTGAAGAAGTCACTTGGATGAGTGACAATACGTTTCTCCCACAAAACGCTACGTCCAGATGAACAGAATCAACTTTTGGAGATATCATGTGACCTATTGAGGTAATCTGAGACATGGTATGAATTGAAGCACCTGGGGAGTAATCCGTGGTCGTGGTAACGACTCACTTTTCACACATTTGCCCATATGATGACTCACATGATCAATAGAGGGTCAATGACCCTCAGGACCACCTCCAAAGTGGACAAACCCCACTTCTTTGTTTTAGAACAAAGAAGACTCTTAGATAAGAGGTGAAATATCCTCACAAACCTAAAGAAGTCCAGTTGCCTTCTTCTTTCAATCTCCTAAGACTACCATGACCTGGATGACTGAGAACCTACGCAGACAAGCTTGTTGATGGCTATCGAAAACATCTAGCCAAATGTAACTGTCTAAGAGATATTAAACCAAATAATAGTAGGGGTGTATGCATATTTTACCCCTGCATGTATGCTTTCGATCCCGTGTGCAATAGAGAAAACCCATTCATCCCCATGGTGATCGTATGTAAACTTCTGACCACAAGTGTAATCTAATTTCCCCAAAAACAATTCCCTTTTTATCATTACAAGCCATTTTCCAGTTTTATTAGGAGTACTGGAGTACTACACACCTACAGTATATTGTGTTTTTCAGTGTAGAATTTCCTCGCCTTTCTCTTCTTGCCTCAGTACTTGCTTGAATTTGGTTCCTGGATAAAGGGATTTAAAAGTCTTTCCAACAGGTTAATGTAAATATTCAGCTCTCAACCATTTTGTCATTTAAATTCAGAAGTGCCATCTTGCCTATGGTATACATTTAGTGCTTATTTCTTAATAGTATACTTCAAACCCCCCCCCCACACACACACACACACACACACACCAAAGAAGCTGTTTCTATGTATTGTATGCATGTATTTGCTAATTCGATCTGACATGTAATCAACGTTTAAAGGACCGGGGAATTTTTTGCCACAGCTCAACTGAAAATAGCGTGAACTTAAATGGGGCAAATTCATTTTCAGCTTTCCTGTACTCATTTTGGAAATCCTTCACTGCCTTTTGTTTTATTGGCTCTCTTCACCTGTGGTTTTCATTTGTGTTGTTGTTGGAAACCTGTGCCTATAGAAGCTAAATCCAGGTGGTCAGAAATGCTCACTACTAACTAATTTGAGGTTGATAATTACATAATAAGGAGTTGTTTTTAGGAGTCTCTGGAATCTGTTTTACTTCCTTTAGTTTATGATTAAGCTGATTTGATTTGGGTCATGCAGTTCATGGATCATAATTTCTGCTAGCTGTTACTGTAACACCTTGGCAGTTTGGGGGCTCATTTCATAGTATTTTTAGCATTTATAATTTAATTTTAGTTATTTTATTTGCTTTAAATATCTTGCTTTTGTCTATATTTTTTGTGGGGCCAACTGTGTGGGGTTTTTTTTTATTTCCTGCAAGACAATAATAAAAAAAAAAATTATAATAAAAATGAGTTGCAAAAGTTCTTTGATCGTGCTGAACTTCAGAGCCATGAGGCATCATATGTGTAGTTGGAAAGAACCTCATTTCTATTGTAAACAAGGTAAATCACATCATTAAAACTAGCCCACGCTAAAGCACGTGGCATCATCAAAAGATCAGGACTGAGATTGTTTTCGTGTATGTGCGTCCGCGCATTTGTGTCACAGCCACAGACATGATGATGAGAGCATGTCTGGGGGCCATGCATCTGTCAACATTTTCCATCTGCCAGTCCGACTCTGGCTGCCTGCAATTAACCCCTTACAAAAACCACAGCTGACTTTACTGGCAAAGCAGTCATGAATGGTACAAATATTTCAGGGTTTTTTTCTTATAGCGTCACCAGGGTTTGACAACGGCAGATTATTCATAGTTTACATAAGTGTAAACATGGGAGACAATAGAACATTATATTTAGATTATTCACTTTTTTTTTTCTTGAAATGTTTTTTTTACAAGAAGTCCTTGTGAAAATATGTCACACAGTCTGCTGCTCCACCTCCTTTCCATTGGGCGGCGATAATGCGCCACTGGTTTGGCTTTCCTGCCGTCAGTAGGAAAACAACACGAACAAAAGCAGGGGGAAACGCGGTAGTTTCTAGAACAAGTGTTTCCGGTCGACGTTATTTGGTGTGAGGACGCTGTTGGCCGATTCACGCTATAACAACAATTAAGTTTTGCTGTTTAGTGGCTTTATTGTGGACACAGTGATGGCTGTACCAGGTGGGAATTATATTTTAGATGTGTAACTTACTTAACTTTGCAGTTTCTGTTGTATTATTCATGTAGTTTTCGCTGGAATGGTAAGAGCTGACAGGGTAAGTTAACGCATTGGTAACACAAAGTGGGGCTTACGTTTACGTTAGCTTAACGTATTTTTAAGAACACAGACCCTTTGATGTGAAGTCTGTGCAATGACTAACCCAGCGAGAAACTTGGCTACGTTTAGCACACGGGGTTACATGACGGTTGATGTACAGAATAGCGTAAAGCAAAGTACTTGTAAATGTCCAGATATTCCATATAAACAGTCATGGATTAGATTTTAGTACTTTTTTTTTAAGGATTGCATTAGGCCTATTACCTTTTTGGTTAAGTAGAGAGAGTAAAAAAAATATAAAAATAATAGCAATATATCACACAACATACACCCTTGTTGCTTTTTAAAGTAAATAATCAATCAGCTAATCACGTACCAGTAACCTGGTGCATCTAGTCAGGTAGACATGGTTAAGGTGAGCTGCTGAAATTCACCCGAAGATCAGAATGAGGAGAAAGGTGATTTTGAGTCTGCTGTGGTTGTTAGTGCCAGATGAACTGGTCAAAGTATTTCAGAAACTTATGATCTTCTAAACAATCTCTGGGGTTTTGAATATACTGAAAAAGAGATCATATCCAGTGAGTGGCAGTTCTGTGAGCAAAAATGCCTCGTTAATGCCAGAGGTTAGAGGAGAATGGCCAGATGGTCTGGAGCTGATGGGAAAGCAACAGCTATTCAATCAAGGTATGCAGGAGAGCATCTCTGAACGCACATGTGAATGTACATGTTGAACCTTGACGCAGATGAGCCCACAGCAGCAGAAGACCACACAGGTTTACCAAAACTGGACAGTAGCTGATTGGAAAAAATGTTACCTGGTCTGATGTCACTGCAGCTGTCCGATGGTAGGATCAAAATTTGGCATAATCAACTTAAAAACATGGATCCACACTGCCCTGTATCAACAGTGCAGACTGCTTATGGTAGTGTCATGGTGTGGGCGACAGCCTACCTGAATATCATTTCTAACCATATCCACCCCTTGATGACCACAGTGTGCCCGCCTTCTGATAGCTGCTTCCAGCAGGAGAATGCACCATAACACTCAAATCATCTCAACCTAGTTTCTTCAAGATGAAAATGAGTTGACTGTTTTCAGATGATCAGTCAGCTGATCTCAATCTAGTAGGACACCCTTGGGAGATTCACGGCAGAAATGTTCAGCTGACAAGTCTGCAATAACTGTGTGATGACATCATGTCAGTCTGGACCAAAACCTCTTGAGGAATGTTTGCAGCACCTTGTTGAAGCTTTGCCATAAAGAATTAAGACAGGTCTGAAGGCACAACGCAATCCAGCCCTGCACTAGCAAGGTGTACTTAATAAAGTAGCTGTGAGTGTATACCTACTGTATGTTTTGGGTACTTAAAAATCATAGTAGGGGGTCATTCTTTATCTGCCTTTCAGCACTTTATATAGAGCTAAACCAATATGTTCATCCGGTAGAGGCATATGTATTTAATTACAAGTTTATATAGTAAAGTGAATGTGAATGCATACTTGCATGAAAATCATTAAAAAGCTCTTAACAATCTTTCAGGACCTAATAAGGACAACATCAGAGCTGGGTGCAAGAAATGCGGCTATCGTAAGTAAAACTAACCAACACGTTTTATTACAAGCTTCAGAGATGTGTGGATGTTATGCTGTTATGCTTGTACCTCCCATATTTACTCAGTGAAAACAGACTTTATAGAGTTGGGACGGAGTCTGTTTGACGGTGCCTCTTACCTGGCCTTTGAGCCAGATTTATTTTGGAAATAAATTGTAATTATTTTATTTATTTATTTTTTTTGACTTAGTCACATTTCCTCTTACGAGTTTCAAGGTTGAGGATGTTAATAAAAATTGTCCTCATCTCTCTTTACTGCTCTCTCTGACTTTCATCTTTCAGCGGGCCATTTAACATTTGAGTGCCGAAATTTTGTTAAAGTGGACCCTCATAAGGACATTGTTCTGGATGTGAGCAGCACCAGCAGTGAGGAGAGCGAAGATGACGAACCTCAGGTTCAACGCAGCGAGAAGCGTAGCGGCCAGCATCAAAAAGGTCAGATTTGATGCACCTGCCCTTGTTTTCTGTAAGCTTTTAAAATATTTATTCATTTATTGGAATGCAATTTGCCATAAATACAACAGTTTTACATAATTCCACATCCAGCCAACACCAATACAAGCTAGAGCCTGAGTAAAATCAAAAGTGTGGATTTTTGCAATTGGACAGCAGTTATTTTATTAGCTCTTTATTTGTATTTATTTATTTTTTTGATGAGGCCTCTTAGTTATGAGATTAAAGGTGCTGCTTTTGTGTGGTAGGTTCCCATGACAGCGATGATGATGATGATGATAGAAAAAGAAGACGAAAACTGAAGAAGAGCAAAGACAGAAAGTCAAGAAAGAGGTAACCTAAATATTTTTCTGACATCCCAATCTACTTGTTTGCACATGTTTAATGTTTATATTATATGAGTTGATGTATTAAGATAGAGCTATGACAGTGTTGTAACACACTTGTACTCCACTGCGGTCATCCTTGTATTTATTGTACCTGAGTATTTACTTGCACTACTTGTATAAGTCAGACTCGGTATATATTTATTACCTTTGTAGTTTATTCGCCAACTTTTGTGAAATGAAAGTGTGTTTACCTTTATAGATAAACTGAGTTGTTTGATTCGTTTTTGTCTTTTAATACTTTTCTTATTTACTTAGATCTGATTCATCATTGAGCGTTGAAGAGGTGGTTTCAAAAAAGAAAAAGAAGCGCAGCAGGTCACGCTCTTCCTCTGTTGAGGAGCGTAGTAAGAAGAAAAAGAAACTAAAAAGCCAAAAGAAGAAAAGCAAAAAGAACAAAAAAGAGCACGGGAAGCATCACAAAAAAAGACAGAAGAAAAGGAAACACGAGTCTTCTTCCTCTTCCAGCTCAAGTGACTCCTCAGAAAGTGACTGAACCAAGTAACTTTACAGCTTTTGGATGTCCAACATATTTATTCTGCAGTTCACAAAAAGTAGTATTTAGTGACTGTCATAAATAAGGCACCTCATCTTGTTGTATATAGGTCTTGCATTACTAAGACGAGGAATTAAAATGTGAATTCGTGTTCTGTGGTGCCACCAAATGGCATCGTTATGCAAATTTAACAAAACTCACCCACAGTTTTTTGACGCGTTCAGGAAAACATGCACAAAGCCAAGGATCATCCCCTGCTGTAGTTTCTCTTTGGTTCTTCAGGCTTTCTGCAGTTTCACAAGTCTCATTTGTGTTGTTGATATGTATAGCTGTAGTCAGAAATCGTTACAGTAATGGAAGCTTTTAAGTCCAATCAAGACACTTCAAGTACAGTTACTTTACAATAATTTTACTGTCTTACTGTAATGTGATTGTCATAATTGTTTTTCTCATTTAGTCATCCACATCTTATTGAAAACCATCTGTACTTTAGAAGAGTTCATTCCAAAACATCACAAATATTAATTTTGTGTACTTTACTGATCCTATTGATAGAGCTTCATTTTGTATTCACCATTTACTTCTTCTGTTGTAATAAAATTTTATATTGGTATCAGTTTATGTGGAACTGTTTTCTGTTTTTGAAAAATTTCTTCTTTCGATATTACATGATTATGATGCTCACAAGAGATACTGGCCTGTTGCAGCTTGATTTTATTTTATTTTTTAATCACTAATGGAGAGGATACAGTACAGTCTTGTGGCAGGTAGAGGGCAGCAACATGCCTAAAATGTGAAATAAGCCAGCTGAATTGCCAAAGCAGGGACGGTGATCAGTAATCTTTAAGATGTTAACTTTGTGCGGCTTTGATGCTGATATTTTGTTCTCAGTTTGGCAGGCTGGTCAATGTCAAAATGTGAGAATTTTTCAGGAATAATTGTAAGCATTAAAACAAAAAAAATGCGAATGGATAAAAGGAAATTAAAAATATATGAAACTAAGGTGTTTGTTTTAGTAATAGAAGACAAATGACTTCTTCAATCTGACAAACGTGCGTAGGGTTAAACGGATCACGCTTTATAGTCGTGTTTTGACATTTCAGAAAGTGAACCGAGTCACCTCAAGTTACTGGCATCGTGTCTTCCGATAGTGTCGAGTGGTGCCAGGCAGAAAGACTTGCTGACTTGCTTGATTTGCCAAATAATCATGAAGTAGCTGAGTAACAACACTCCTTGCCACAGCTCCTCAGTGCAACAGGCACCCGTGTCAGTCTCGCTTTGATACGGTAAATGTTTAGAGCACGGGTGTCAAACTCAGTTTACATCGTGGGCCACATACAGCCACCTTTGATCTCAAGTTTAAGTAAAAATTTAATCCCTGAGAACTTCATGTCTTATATATCTCAAATATATTATAAGAAAAATAGCAATTTCGTCACAGTTTTTCTAAAGAAATGCTCCCCGCTGTGAAGAAAGAATTCAGTCAGCATGACTCTTTGGACTTAAACTGTAAGAATTAGTGTGTAAAACTACAGGAAGAGTTCTTGTAGGTCATTTCTCAGACACTCCTGTAATTATAAAACTGAAAGTTTTTATTAATTCAGAAAAAAAAACCTTTTTTCAACTGTAGTGCCAAAACTGACATTTCTATAGCCGATAGTGGAAAAAAAGGAACTTTAATGCCAGTAATCAGTTACTTAATTGGTTTGGTGTAGTATGAAGGGCCATGGGGGTGTTTATCAGTAAGAAAAGCTGTAAGAATCTCAGAAATTACAGTTGAAAAACAAAATTCACAGTGTCCTTCACTTCCGTCCAGTGAGCCGACTTAGCCTTTGTCGAGGCAATTCTTATGTTTCACACACCTGGTTTAGAGGGCATTTGATAAAGAAAGGGTGTACCTATTTATATCATAGTCTTCCCTTTCACAAGGAGAACCATTATGTGCCCTCAGGAGGACAAACCATCAGCATGATGGCTGGGGCTCTCTGCAGACCCTGCTATGGCTCTAGCACCATGGGCCTTCATGCCATTGTTCTTCTTCCATGGTGTCAATATGATATGAGAGAGTACAAACACCCACAGAACCTTGCTTTATCTGGGCTGTGTGACAGGTGTTTATAAATAGGCCATTAATTTCATCTTGCTGTGGGGGGGTGGAGGGGACTTTTAAACATCTGCAACATCCAGTCAGCTAAGTGCATGGCTACTGATCAGAGCCTGACGTTATGATCAGACGTATCCCGACTTTATCTTTCTCTCTTTTTTTGAGATCTCGAGAGCCATTTTTTCCTCCTTAATAAAAACAAAACAGCCAAATGATGTTCAGATGCCGCTGACAACTAAGTGAAGACAGACGAGCAATCAGTGGAGAATTTATGGAAATTCGGGGTTTGCCATGTTTGATTCCCGAGGCAGGCATCTGAGATGATGGATTTGCAGTTTAATACACAGCACAGGATCACTCTGTGTCTCGCATATGCTCGGAAAATCAACAGACAAATAGCTGGTAATGTGTTCAGGAGCTACAGAATACAAACTGACACGATTATTAAAGAATAATGCCCACGGTCCTTAGAAAAATACTAATAAAATCAAGTTGCGCGTGTTGGAAACACTCAGTTGTGACACCTGAATATTGCTCGTGATGTCTTGAAGGTGCTTTGACAAAAGAAACTTAGAGAGTGTGAAAACTTCATAATTGCACAGATGGCAAGAGGACAACTTGATACCGAGGAGCAAATGAAGTTTAGGGAGTGCTGCTGTGTGCAGCGGCATGGCGCAAACCATATGCTGTTTGTATAAGACTACAACGAGGCTTTCCTATTTTCATCAGCTCATTGATTTTTAGTGAGCCTGTCTGGCTGTAGGAATGCAGAGAGCAAATGGGACTGCGCTAAGCCATTTAAATGAAAATGAGATGGTCAAAGTCATCTTTTGGAGAGTTTAGCTGCAGTGGAACGATCGTTCAGCCCCCCTCATGTAAACATCTTTGAGGCATTGATCTCGAACTTTAATGCGAATCCTTCTTTGGAATGGCTGGTCTGAATGATTGCAGCGGTAGAAAATGATCTCTCATTAACATAAGGTGTGTTTCTCAATTTGTTTGTATAACTTTTGCAGCTCAGTTTCAGGCCTCTTTGGGTGTCCTCGAAGCATGCACTGATGCCTGTTTTCATCCATTTTGGGAGGATTTGAGCTTACGTGCACTTTTTTTTTCCAGCAACGCCCTCAAGAAGTGGCCAAGTGCAACCACAGGCTCGTAACTAAGTCAGTAGAGGTGGTGTAGCCATCCAAAAATTGATAGCATCTATCTGTCAGATTGATACTACCGTGATAGGATCAATACTTTGGTTCTATCCTCTAATTTCAGTACTTGTACCTACTTGGCACAACTCAGGTTGACTTGACTCAGTTTTTTGGGTTCTCCTCTGGGTTGTAGTACCTGCTACCAGGTACCTACTTTGCTGGGGTTCCAAATGAGCTAAGACGACCCAAACATGTGATATCAACAGACTCCATGCCACTGATTGGCCAGGGAGTGATGTCGCTGGAGAGTGACTTCTTCACAAGAATCAGACCCGCCAGTTTTGAAACCGGGCAACGAAGGAAATGGCTACACACCAATCTCCACCGTGGTCCAGTAATGAGATTCAGATGTTTAGAATTGGGTATAGCATTGCCTAGATAACCACCATTGTTTCCCTGTGTTTTTTGTTACATACAAAATGACTTCACTGGACTTTCAGGTCAGGTTGCTGTACTGGCCAGGCCCACAATGAGGTGGAACTCAGCTGTAATTGAAAACAACAGAAACAAATAGAGTACAGTCGTGTTAAGATGAGTTTGGGCCGATTAGGTGCTTGCAGAAAACAGGCATATGTAGCACACTGAATTATTTTAAATAAATTAGGTTTTTTGGAAATTAAAAAATATACCTCCAACATGCACAGTTAAAAACGTCGGAACCTTTGTGTGTTCACTGTCATGTCTACTTTAGCACATTTGAACAACAGAAGCTGACTCAACGTGCTTTGGAGACAGGCACATTTACATCCCACGTCTCCAGAAAAGGTCCGGTTTAAAAAAATAGATGAAAAGCTGAAAGCTGTGTTTTGTTGCATTATTATTATGAAAAGTAAAAATCACAGTGATTTAGTGTTCCGAATTTGCAAATTAAATCATAGCACACTGCTCTCCCCTTCATAAGCTGCCTTCTCAAGTTCAAAGTCTCACTATCAGTGTTGGTATCGGCAGTATGGGCCCTGTATTTACTTGGTATCTGATTGATGCCAACGTTTGCACTAGGGGCTGACTTAAAGGCGCTGCAATGGCATACTCTTTGCTATGCTACTCAGCCTGGAAATTAGAACATGCAACCCTTTGGTTATGAGTCTGCCTCTCTTAACCTTATGATCACCACCCCTTCACAGCAAAGCATAATATCTTCCCAGGAATAAAATTAAAATCCCTTATGCTGCACTTTGGTGGGGGCAGCCCAAACTGAGAGATGGCACTGGTTTTGCATCTGTAACCACTGTTGAAATATTATTTCAGAGGCAAGCCGTCCCCGCATCTTGGAGCACAGCGCTTGAAAAATGCATCACGGCCAATGGACAAGTTGGAAGCTATATATTTGCTACCAATTTAGTTCCTGCATCTTAGATTTCGTTCCCTTCTTCCTCTCCTGGCCCCAAAAACCAGTAGTAAATGACCTCTAGGATAAATAGACAGGAGGCTACATGACCCCAGCCATCAAAAACTAAAGGCTGTAATAAATACTACATAGTTTTACAGGAAGCGTGTTCGACATTTTCCCTAAAACCTGCAGGGAAAGAAAACGAGCAGGCAAACGGGGTGAGTCCCTGTTCACCGCTGTCTCTTTGGTCAAAACTTTTTTTTTTCCTGAGGTCTGTTATTACCGGCCTAGTTCCTGGGTTCCCATTCAGAGTGGAGCTTGTTCATATAAACCTTGAGGTTTTGAGGCATCACTGGACTGACTGGGTGGCTTTCACCAGGGAATTAACACTGGGTCACATTGGATCACGACCAGTAGGCTCTCTGCAGCTAACCTGTGTTGGATGGGGTTGCCTGTGGAGGTGGAGGTGGTGGTGGTGGTGGTGGTGAGGACAAGTTTCCTGGCTCTGGAATATGGGTCAGTCAGATCATGGATGTGTACGCCCTGATCCTTTAAACCGTGGATCCTTCTGACCTTTCTCTACTCACTGCATTACTTCTGCATCATTTTATTTCAGCACGGTTTTCCACATTAGTCCTGGTGACATCGGGAATCTTCTAATACTTGTAGCCTTAACATGTCCCCTTAGTATTATATTTGTGAAATAAAGAGACTTCCTTTAACACGAAGTATATTTTTAATGGCTTTCTTTTGATTTCTCTCAAATCTTTCCAAGTAGTGAGCCTGCTAAAATGCTGAGCTGGAATCAAGACATCTATGAATGCATGTCACCAAATTACCTGCAGTTAAATACAGAAAAATAGAGATCAAATGGTCTTTACATTCATTTTGATCAAATAATTCTACTCCTGGTTTCCTCATGTCAGAGGGAAATAAAGAAAAACTGGCTGCATTTTTACCCTGTAGCGTTACACTGGCTAGATGTTGCTTACAAAACTGATTATAAGTGATTATCAGCTGATCTTTTATTCCAGCGTGTGCCTTCCACCCACTATAAGGTCCTAGTACGTATCATTTATTGCCATTTCAAAGTCCAGCTTGATAAAGAAAGGCGATAGGGCATTTGAAGTAGGGCTGTGGAATAGCCTTCATGAGGAGGTTAGCGCTGCAAAGTTCACATTTTAGAAGTACTTTTTAAAATATATGTATTTTTTAACTTATATCTTCCTTTTGTTCCATAATGTGAGGTTTTATTTAAACAAAAATGTTATTGTTGTTATCTTCAAAGACTCTCTCTCTCAAGATCTTTAACTTCTCCCTTTTAAGGAACAGGCAGGAAATACACATCACCCTCTCTACGTTTTCTTTTTCTCTTTTCTTCTTTATTTGATGCATTGCATGTGTCCCAAAAAAATGGTCCAGAAGGTGGCAGGAGCAGCACCCCAGACATCTTACCAACAGGAAAGAAAATGGCAACAGACCCATCAGCTTCAGCACCACAGCACAGATCCTTTCCTCTGTACTCCTCGAATGACGATAGACGATTTTTACACATCCCCGACATCAGACACATGTGGCTTTTTCAAACACCAGTGACATGGTGTCATCTCTGTGTTGGGCACATCTGCTCACTTTTACATTGGTTTTAGTGTTCTTTCCACTGCACATTTATATGGAAAGTCTTGTGCGCCTTTGTTCTGTTCTGTGGGGGGTTTCTGTCCATTTGTTTGAAAGAGCTGTCAAACAAGGCCAGAGGGGCACATGATGGCTTGAACATCATCAGGATGGTTATTCTTAGTTCTGGTACATTGTCACTATACATCATAGGAGAAAAAAAGAACTCTGACACACACGTCATCTCTTTTCTTTCTTTCTTTCTTTTGTTTTTTTCCTTCTTTCCTGTTTCAAGTGTCTTTTTAGTCATTTAGTCTTGGATGCAAGGATGTAAAGTTTACAAAGAAAGCATCATTTTAAGCACATACCAGTATGTTTAGTATTCTCAGAAAATTAGGATCTATTTTTGTTTTGTTTAATTCAGGCAAGTGATGGCAAATTCCAAGTTCACATACTCGCCTGAAAGTTTTACTGGTTAAACTGGAGCAACTACAGGGTTCGGTGCCTTGCTTGTTGGCATCTCAACTGTGGTTTTTGAGCGTACAGAGCATCTTACTCATTTTCCCCTGACAGTTTCCCAGCTGGTACAGGGATACAAACCAGAAACCCACTTGTCACAATGGTTTCTCTTTGCATCTCGAGAGCAGCTGGAGATTAAGTGGCACGCTTGAAGACATCTCAACAACTGGTTCTTTATAGTATACACACAAACTGTGTGAACACGCAGCGAGTACATGTGCTGTACATGTACACTTAATTTGCATTGTAGCTGGCCATAGGCTTGCACTGAAATAATAGTTTTAAGATGTTTGAGGGGGGAAATACACGTTAAAAAACAGTGTGAGAATCTTTAAATCCCATTTTCCATTTTTAATCAAGTGCCTTCTGGTGGTATTAATGTCTATCATGATATTTGTTTGCCTTGTGCAGTCCTACCATTTATTTTGTACAAGAGCAATACTCAAAAACGGTAAAAGACTCACCATTTACCTCAAAATAGAGAGCCTTGTGAAATCTGCACTATGTGAAGCACTGTTTTATGGTCAGCTTTCTCTTCTCTTCCACGACTGTACCAAATTGTCTCTTCTAAAGTGTCGTATCTGGCCCATAAACTGCAAAAAGTTCCCAAGGCAAAATGAGCAGACTCTGTAATTGTCTACAGTAAGTGGCTGGGTGTGTGTATGTGTTTGTAAAATTGGAAAAGAGAAAAAGAGGAGATGGCAAAGGGAGAAAAAGGGAAGCTTATTAGACGGTGGGGGAAATTAAATCCTGCGTGGGTGTAGTTTTAGTGTGGGGTTGTTTGCTAATGTCTTATTCAAACAGTCATTTATTCATTCAGGCCTGTGATGTGCTTAGCTTTGTAATTCTGAACATCAATAGCTTAATATACGGGCAATTAGTAGACAAATTCTGGGTTAATCACTTTCTTTCTTCGCATAATGCAAGAGCAGCTCTGTTGGAATATTCTTGTGATTCACAGAGAGAGCTGGTTTTATCTTCAACTTCAATGGGATTCTTCTATCAACAGTTTCTTGGGAAAATGGGCACTTTTAGAGAGAATCACAAATTCACAAATTGAACCTGGAGGTGTCTCACAATGAGTCCCACCGCCTGAGAAAAGTGGTTCCTCATTTCATTGTTGTGGGCAGTCCCAAAGTTGTTTTCGTTCATGTCAAAGGGTTGAATATTTACACTCACTGGACATTTTATTTGGTACTTCTCGCTAGTACCTGGTTAGATTCCCCTTTTGCCCTTAATTCTTCATAGCATAGATTCGACAAAGTGCTGGATTTTGGTCCATAAGCATCACACTTTGCTGCAAATCCATGATGTGACTCTCTCATTTCACCACATGCCAAAGGTGCTCTATTGACTGTGGAGATGATTTGAGTTCACTGACATGTTCAAGATACCAGTTTAAGATGATCTGATAGCTTTTTGACATGCTGCATTTTCCTACTAGAAGCAGCTATCAGAAGAGGGTAAATGGACTGGTTCTTATATAATGCCTTTCTACTCTGCTTGAGCACTTACAGAACAAACAACATGCCTCATTCACACAAGCACTTTTTTCTACACCTAAGTGTAGAAGGTGTATCTAACATTCACACACATTCAGGCTCTGATAAACGCATCAGGGAGCAGGATTCAGGATATTCTGGCAGCCGGAGCAGCTAGGGATCAAACCACCAACCTTCCAATTAGTACTTGACCTGCCCTACCTCCTGAGCTACAGCCACCCCAAGATGGGTACACTGTGATCTTAAAGGGGTGGATATGGTTGGAAATTATATTCAGGTAGGCTTCTGTGTTTAAACGATACTTGTTTGGTACTACGGGGCTCAAAGTGTAGCAACATATGTTGTGCATTCAGAGATGCTCTTCTGCATGCCTGGTTTGTAACAATTGGTTATTTAAGTTACTGTTGCTTGAAGCAGTCTGGCCATTCTCCTCTGACAACACAGTGTTTTGTCCCAGAGAATTTCAGCACATCATCTTGACAAACTGATGGATACATTCACACCAAGCACAGCACTTCACATCAAACAAGAGCTCTATTTCTCCCTTGATACTGGCAATCACACAACAAAAAAGTCCCAATATTTTAAGCAGCTAGCTGTAGCTGAAAGACTAGAAAAACATTATTTACTACACTATGTTTCTACCCTGTTTGTGTTTATGCACTTCAGGTTCATCTGGAATTAAAGCGTTTAATTCATTAAACTGGCAGCTGGGCCATTAGGGGCCCCTACTAGATGCACATCTATGTTTTCGTTCTTGCTTTCTGGTGGGTGAAAAAACAGCATTTTGGTGTTGGTGGAGGAGAGGGAAGTTGAGGGAGTGGTCATTGCACTTTTACCCTTTAGAACAGCACGTACGAGTTCTCTTATTTGATGCTCATATTAGCAGGATATAGTAAAAAAAAAAAAAAAAAAAATCACAGCTGCAAAAATAAAACAGATTTCTGATCTTACACAGCTATGTTTAAGATTTGGAGAGGTTTGGGGAAACATTGGTTTCGGTTAAAATAACTACTTGGGTAAGGTTTGGGAAACATCTACAGTATGTTTAAGTAATTGAACTTTGTTAAGGTCAGGGGACCATTGTTGTCATGGTTACAAAAATAACCACATGGTTAAGGTTAGGGTACATTAATTAGGTTAAAATCGAGTCTGATATTTTGTTGAGCCTTCCAACCGTTTTGTGGCTGTGTAAAAACATTACTCTATTTCCTCTTTTCTGACAACCAAGAGTCACGAGTCCTGCAGCCACCCGACATCAGCATTTAAATTAGGCTAATTCAGTAAAAGTGTATTCTAGCAATAACTGCGAATTACTTTCATGATCTAACAAAAGTTTACTAGCTAAAATATTTTAATTTTTACTACTAAATCTGCAAGAAGTTGCAACCTGCCATCAAAATACTATATTGTAACCATATTTTATGAGTTTATTTTCATTAATTATAATGCAGATTGAGATTAAAACACTTTTCTCATTAGGTTTTTGCATGTTTGCCATTGTGTAACATTGTGGCTCTTAGGGCGAGGGCTTCTCTTTTGAAAGCTATCGCAACGCCTTGATCGAGGCTTTTGATCATAGAAATGCAAAGTTGGAAGACTGAATACAGCCCACTGTTTGTGTCCAGTACTTGTGTCACCCACTAGAGAGAATTGCCATTTTTCATTCATGACTTCAAATGGACCTGTTGTAACAACTGGTAAGGAGCATAACCACAGAGACGGTGGTAACCAGAGATGTTTTCTCAGTAATGCCCTTTGGAGCTGGGCAAAACCATGTCTGACGTGCATGAGAAAAGCAGGCCGCTGCAGCAGTGAAAAGAGGAAAAGGAAAGTGAGAGAGACAGAGATAATAACAAGAGTTGAGAGAAGAAAGCATAAACATCTCTACCTACAAAGCACTGAAGTTAAAGCGTATATAATAAAGACTGGGGTTAGGATTAGTTCACATGATAAAGTTCTGCTTTCTAACAGTCTACTTCTTTGTCCATAAATTGATTGATTTTTTCATTGTATTAATTTTTCACCATCAGTATAAGATTTTTACCTTCAGGTTTCAGCGTTACCCTGTTTGGGTTCCATTTTCACCAGGATTTCTTCGCTCAGTGTAAGCAGTCTTCAAATAAGCTTACACCAAATAAAGCCAATGTCTCGGTTCAATAAAAAAGATCTATATTTACTCATCTGCTTGCGGAGGTTTGGCCTGTTAGTCTGTTCTTTATATCACATCAAAGTCCATTTTCTTCACTGCCTTTTGCAAGCCCGTCAGCCACTGTTCCGTGTACGTTAAATATCTGTACTCTTCTGTTAGTCATCCTTCATATGATTGAGCCACATCCCCGTGTGTACCTCACCCTGGTAATTCAGCCTCATTTCCAGCGTCGAGACTCCAGAGGGTCCTGTTCTTCTTCCTGCCATTGTTGGGGCTCCACTGGCATCAGAGTCTAATCACCAAATAATTTAATACTGTCTGCTTCAGTAAATTATGTTCATTTCTTTCCAGTGACCTCTACTTATTTAAATAATATATATCGGTTGGCAGTAGTTGTCAGGCCAGTCTGACTGAGACAGGTAAGCTACAGTAGTTTAAAAAAATAATTCATCAGTTCCCATGAGTGCAAGACCTGTCAGTTCAGCAAGAAGCAATTGCCTCAACTGCATTGAGTACTGCTAAATTTAAAAGATTCAGCGCATTTCTTCAGTTCAATAGTAACACACCATGCTGTTAATATTCAAGAAATATTCAAATAAATCATTACATTCAGCATAACATTCATATTCAAAACAATGACTATTAAAAATTTCTTGCAGTCTATTTATTGCAAAAAATTGAAATTAAATATAATTAAATAAATAAATAAATGAAAACAAGATACTGCGCTCTGATACAGTGATCCAGACTCTTTAGTATCTCAGTCAGGGAACAGTTTACCAGCTTCCCGACTGTTGTGCTCTGGATGAATACAGCGTTGTTCAGTCCCTTGGCAATAATTGTAGTATTGTAGATGTAGTGCGTAGATCACTCCAAACATTACCAAGAAGCTCATCAGCAGTTCTTTGGAGACCTCCACAAAGTCACTCTGGAGGACTTTCACAGGCTGGTAATGAACTGTTCGCTGTCATGGATTACAATAATGAGGGTGCTGCATCCTCTCAGATCTGGCTCAACAGACTCGTCCTGAATGAATGAGAGAGAGTGATTACAAATGAATCACAGGATGATGTAATGACAAATCACCTCTCCAATTCATCATCTTCATCAGAAAGGTGGTTTGCACTAGTTGTGACCCAGAAGATTCTGCAAATCTACATTGTACTTTTATGCGTTTAAGTATTGCCCAGCAACCTTTACTGTGTACGAGTTATGTTTGAAAGCTATGCATTATTTTAGTTACAACTCTATATTTTTGTAGTTGTTTTGAGAACAAACTACAAACGGGTAGGTAAAAAGAGATGATCTGTGTTCTGAACAGTAATGGGTTCTGAGGCCACGGCATGCAAGTGACAAAAAGAGAGGCAAGGCTGACATGATTAGAATATGTGCAGAGGAGGGATAGTGATAATGGACAAAAGATGTTGAAGATTGAGCTGAAAGGCAGGAGAAAAGAAAAAGGAAAACAAAAAATTATGAATTTCAGTTTGAGGTTCACGATAAAACTCTTTCTATTGTGAATTTGTCAAATTTGAGCCAAAACTTTTGCTGTCTTACTCGTATTGGGAGCCTTCTATTTGAATAAAGTCATCTACTGAATAAAATGGCTGTCAGGTTTGGCGTTGAACGTGTTGGGCATGGTCTGTTTGAACCCCTTTGAAGGTTGGAGCCCTGAGTACGCTTTCACTTGAAAATAAAAGAGTGCAATACAGCAAAACTACTTAGTTCAAAACTAATGGAACAATGATGAAGTGATAGTAATGGCTCTTCTCCATACAGTGATATTTGTTCCTCCATACAAGTGTAAGGGAAACTCCAAGTTTTGACCTGCCAGCATCATGAAAGTAAGTGTAGTGGCTAGCACATTTGTTTTCTGGTAATATTAGACGTTGTTGCAAGACACCAAAAAAGAATCCTGACTTTTCAAAAGGCTGACGTGTTGCAGCACATTCCTCTCAAAAAGTTTTGCAATTCTCTACATTGTTATACCACTAAACGTTAACTCCTCTTTTCTTTCACCAGCTCATGTCACTTTTCTAACAATTACTCCTAGCCTTTTTCATTAACTTCATCCCCTTAAATTTAAAAGACTTTGTCATAATATCTGTACACAATAGAGAGCATTGTATCAAAAAAGGAAAAAAAAATCAAATACCTCAGAATAAAACACTCCCCATAGTTTAAAAACCTAGCAGCTTGTCTCAGCTACCACTGTGAACTCAGTCTGCTAACTTAGTGAATTGGCTGTGTTTGCATATTAGCTGTTAGCTTATTAACAGTTAGCTAATGAGACCACTGACATTTCAACGAGTCTTCAGTCCCACCCGCTCACATTTCAAAATCAAACAACTGGAGACAAGTGGGCGGAGCTACATATTTGGCAGGAAATGACCTCACTAATGAAGTCTTTATTAGGAGAAAATAAAATAAAAAATAAACAAATACATAAAAATCTAACAAGAAGATCTTCCACTATCATCTTTGCTATGTTGCCAAAGACTCATTCAATAGCATGCTCCTTGACTTTGTGAGATATGTTATTTTAAATATTTCCTCAAGGCGATTTTATCAGCGACATTTACATTTTCAGCTGCTGGGGTTTTATGTGTTATGTGTGGCAGCTGCTGTTTTGGTAATGTCATTAACAGTATGAAGTGAAGTAATTCTCCATTCTGCTCCCGTCACCATAAAATCGAGAACTATGGTGGGGAACAAAAAAAGCGTGAGAAACTGGGGGAAAAGCAGGAGGGAAGGCTGAATAATAGGACTGGGGTAATGGATAGCCATCGTTTTTCTTTTGCTTGTGTGTGTGTGTGATAGCGTGTATGTCAAACTGTGACAATGTTTGCTTGCACCACTTTCCTGACATTGTGCTGGATCTCTGAGATACTGCCAAAACTGACATGCCACATAGCAGATGTTTAAAACTTTGTTTTTGTAATTTTTGTTTCTATACAAGTTTTGTTTTTTTTCCTTTTTTGTATGTTTGTTTTTTTGTGTGTTTTCTTACATTGTGCCCTGTGTTAACCTGTGTGTCTTATGTTGTTGTTCATTAATGCAGAACAGACTACAACAGAATTGCTTCCAGTTGGTACAAAAACATGAC
The DNA here is from genome assembly GCA_015106755.1 of Etia nguti. NCBI lineage: Eukaryota > Metazoa > Chordata > Actinopteri > Cichliformes > Cichlidae > Etia > Etia nguti. The sequence goes on along the minus strand of VUQG01043755.1, from coordinate 13,338 downwards.
GGGCATGACTCGGGTAGAGTTGTTGTTGCAATAGTTCATGAAGTTGTTGAAATCCACTCTCCCTCAGGATTGCAGGAAAATCCACTACTGTGCATTAACAAGGGTTTCCCAGCAGTATCCATGTATTTGTCTGACTTTTATATAATCGCTGTGTTTCATTGCAGTGTGCTATATATATAAACAAAAAAACCCCCCAAAAACACAGCCATACATCCATTTTCTTAACTGCTTATCGAACCTGGATCTGTAAATTAGAAACATCCTGTCTCAGAGTGATGCTGAAAAACTACTTTGTGCATTTATTACTTCGAGGCTGGACTACTCTTATTCATAGTTATAAAACTCCCTCAAAGCACTTCAGTTGATCCAAAATGTTGCAGTTGTTCTTTGCTCTCAGACTGCTGATTTACCTGTGGTTCCTACGGTATTTAAAAGTAGAATGGGAGGCAGAGCCTTCAGTTTTCAGGCCCCTAATTCCTTGGATTCTGGGTTTGTTTGTATCACAGAGCACGATAACGGCTTTCTGTTTTTACATTTTTCATTCTGTATTCTCCCTGCAGCATTCTGCATTTGGGTCCTCCTCCTCCACATTACAATCCACACAGTACTGTGACAGCTACATTCTGGAAAAAGGTAGACTAGAGATGCCTGCCAGATGTGTGTCTCACACATGCTCGAGGTGTTCTTTAGCGTCAATACCATGATTCACTGGGTTTATGGCAAAAGTGAAGCAGTCTGACTTCCAACTTGTGACATATGAAAGCTTGTGAAAGTTCATCAAATTTAAAAAGACTGAGTGAGCATGATTTTTCAACCCGCAAGGTTAATGTTGTAAAGCCTGTGTATTTTAACCCAAACCGCCATATTTTCTTAAACATAACCATGTAGTGTGCAAACCTACAATTTTGTATTTTGCACTTTTGAAAAACCTGAGACTTACCTCTCTGCCATTCTTCCTACTTTCTAATGTGGACTTTATATCTCTATGCATTTATCTGATGAGGTAAAGTCAAGATGGCCCCCTGACTCAGAGAGACTTTTTTTTTTTTTTATCATTTTATTACAGAACTTTACTTCTGTTAATTTAAATGTCTTTTTTGCATTTAAGCTTTGCAGTTTAGATAGTAAGTGTTCTCTTTTTTCTATAGCTTTCTGTGGCCAAATTTTAAGTCTTGTTATAATAAATTTGATTTGTTGGTTTAGCATTTTAATGAAGTTCATTAGTCATTAGTTTCAGTCCCACCCTGTGGCCATGAAAGACATGCTTGAACACTATCTGTTTTTTCTTCTTTCTTTTTTTTTTCCAAGATTGATGTTTGCCCTTTTAGGCCGCACAAGATGACAGAAAAAGTAACAAAACAGCACATTAAATGAATTATATTCTGGGTGGAAGTTGATCCAAAATATACTGCATTGTTGATTCATCTTCAAAGACGTCAGTTTGGAAAAGGTCACGGTAATTGAAAACCAAAGCGAATCAACCTTGAGTTTTTTCCCCCCTTATTCCGGTACTCCCAAAATCCATTTAAACAATTTTAAATTGATGATGTCACTATTTTGACCACAGCAACAGCTTGATCTTCAGGGGTCATGCTGCCAACTCATACTTTAAAGAGAGTTTTGTGCTCAGTGAGAGGCACTTATATGAAAAGATTAAACCTTATTCCCTCAAGACCCCCAGCCTGAAAGATTGAAGTAGATTTCAAAGGGGTTGGTTGAAGGAATAACTTCCCTTTGGCCAGACTGGAAAAAATGAAAACCCACATTACTTAATTGAGATGTCTGATCTCAGTTCAGGTGGTGGCTACTGCTGGGACCTTGTATCGAGTTAGCTGTAAACAGAACAGTTCAAACAGAGGGCTTAAAGAACCAGGCTTTTACAACCCAGCCGAGTGCCTTGTTAAGATAAAAGAAAAGTCATCCCACTTCTGAAATATTACTGTTACTCAGCCTTGAAGTTTCACACTGTAATTTCTATTTGCTGAGCAGTATTTTGTGAAACTTCATCATTTGTGATACATACTCAAACTTGGAAGATTGGAATTAAGGAACTACAGTTTAATTCAGCCAATGTCCTTGTAATCTCTAACCCTGGCAGCTGACTTACAGTATTTACATTTCGTAAATACTGTAAGTTAGTGTATGTTAAGAGACCGGAAGATCCTTTTAACTTCTGCTGTCCACCAAAAAAATCTTATGACGATGAAGGGTGTGGGTTTCAGGAAGGGTGGGTGGAGATGCAGAGGTTAAGGTAGAAGTCAAGGCCATTGTCTGATGCTTAGACAGCAGAGCTATTGATCTGCCTTTTTCAAAGGCAGCTGACTCATTTTTGAGGAAGTCATGATAAAAATGCACAAGGAAACTAGGGCAAACAATGACTTAATAGATAGAAGGGGCTCTGTGACTTTAACCCAATGTCAAAGGATGTAATTCAATTTAAAAGTTGGTTGTTTGAGGAAAACAACAAAGAAAAAGACTTGAGGGTAAAAGTGACGTCAGCATAAGAAGATATTGTAAGAAGAAAGAGAAGGAGTGATTAGTCATTAAAAAAATCTATACTAACAGAGTCAAGTTTGTGTGTAGAGAATATGGGAGATCTTGCCATAAATTAATTGGATATTCACAACTGTCTCTACTCAAGGTGATGCAAAAGCAACACAGAGTCTAAAGAATTTTTTTTCTTGTAGTACTGGTGCTGAAGAACAGCTCCACAATGTCCACTGGCCTCTAATATGACACACTTGGCTGGTCAGGTCCTTCTCATTGGTTTTGTTCTTGCTAGGTTGAGATTATCACATAAAACTCCAACTACCAGGTGTGCAAGTAGGAATTAGCTACGTCACAATCATATTTATGAATAATCAATAAGAGTAATACGTTCAAACAGCACCCAGCAAACCCAAAATAAGATCAGAACTGCAGCATAATTTACCAACTGGTGTAATGCTTGTGTTGTTGGGTATTTTATCCTCAAGATGAATATAAAACTCTACTTTGGTCCAAACTGTAGCTACTTGTAGTTGGCTTAAAGTGTTTTCACAAGCCTCTGGGCTGAAATCCAAGGAACCCTCCCTCTCCCCTCCATTGCACTAGCGGTTTTATGAGTTTTTAACAAAGCTCTATATGCTTTCATTTTTTTAATGGATTGTATGCTAACAATGAGTTAATTGCATCAGTCTCTCTCCCACAATCCCTCAACCGTGCAAAGATATCTTACAGGAATCTCAAATCCACAACAGTCTGCAACAATCATGCCACGGTGTCAGTATGATGGATAACTGCGCAACATATTAGCTCAATTTTAAGATAAACCATGATGTAATAAATCGCCTGAATCATAATACTCTGATCGCCCCCTCTTTTCTATACAGTTGGTTTTTCACCACCCCCATACAATCGTGCTTTCATTAACCTGGGGCCTCTATGTTAGCGAAGTCAACATCTGTCCAGCTTTCCACCTAGATTGCCAAAGAACAAAGGCTTTTCCATTACTGCCCTGGGAAAGCGAACAATTATAGGCACCAGAAGTACACATAGTTGTGAAATTTCATAATGATACTTTGGACTGTGAGAACTATTCAGTATATACACTGCATTAAAATTACTTGCATTAAAAATGCGAGCTTTCATAATGCTGCTATAATCTTGGGCATGTGCTCTTTTTTTTTTCAAAAAACAACTAAAAACAGAAAAAACTGCTCATTAGAATTCCTGCCCTATCCCATTTGATTTTATTTTCCTGTCTTACTACAGGCAGTAGAAAAAGAAGCCACAAGCTAAAGATGCACAAGGATTTCCATTTTGTTAAGGAGATTACACCAACGTCCTTGTGACATCCCCTTGAGTGATATGTGACGTCACTGGTTTTATTATCAAGGGTCCCTTTCTAATTATAGTGGTATATTATCACGACTGTCATGTGTGATGTCCAAATGCTATGCCACATTAGCTACCTCTTAACTGAGCATAAATCCACACCATTCTTACATTTGTTCACAGTGTTCATGTCTGGAGATACAATACAGTTACCACTCACTTTTCAACCTCTTCAGGATCCTAGTAACTCACCAGAAGAATCTACTGATCAAGCGTGAATAGAGAAGAGGATATTATGTTGAAAGCAACTTGGTTATAAGTTGCTAACTGGGACAAATTAGTGGCCGATTACATCTGGAGAAACCAAGAGAAACACATCATGCCAAACTCAGATATACAAGTCTGCAGTGGTTGTGCTTCTATATTCCTGAATAATGGGAAAACCCCCTCACACCATGAAACATCCTGAGGATTCCCTGCTAGCATTTACCTGCCCAGCACGTTGCTGCTTCGGGGAACTGGACCTGGTTTTATTGTGAGAAACTACTAAGCTGGATTCTTTTCTTTTTTTTTTCTTGTTCTTTTGCATTACAGGCTGGATATTGCAATGCTGTGACCAAAATAACTCAATAAACTTTTAGTGGGAAAGTTTAATACCTATGCAGCTCTTGTGTGGTCTTCTTTTCATGATAAAGGCCTACATTTTCCACCCATGCTCTGGAAAGTCAAGCTGTAGAGTAAATCAGCAGTTGCTTGGTCTTGCACAGAGGCACGAGTTCCTTCATTTCCCTGCTCCTGAACAACTGCTCTGCTGGAAGATGTACTTAAATAGGTGGGGGAAAAAAAGATGAGTCTGATTTTATCATTGTATGACAATAAGTTGTGTCATGAATTTGTCATTTCAAAAACATGGCTGAAATTTGATTTTTGTAATGTGCATTTATTATGGATCCTGCTATGTCCAGGTTAACTGCACACGTCTGCAGAATTGTAACAATTCAAAACATGTTTTTCTTGTTTTTCTATAGGCATCTCCAAGCAGGTGAGAAAATATAGCAGTAAACATTAAGTAAATAAATAGATGTAATGATCTGCATCCCTCGAAAGCCATTAAAACAGTTTAAGACCCACTGCACAGTGTGAGATTTTGATTAGAGACAATGATTTATAGATGAAAGGCGTGCCACCTCGATGTAGAGATTAGCCGTGTAACACTGTTTACTTTAACGCACAAACATGAAATATGTCAAACATGTCTTTACCCGCCTAGTGTAATGGCAGATGAGAGGAAGAGGTTGGAAAATGCCAGGTGAGGTCTCAGATGAATACAACACTTATCATCAACCACATTTTGGCGCCACCCGCACAGAAGACAAACTTGCTCTTTGTACTATTTCCCTGACAGGTATAATTATATTACAGTGCATTTATCTACCACAAAATAAATTGGTATACAGTATGATCACTGCAAGTAAATTTTTTTAGGGTTTTTTTCTGCACAAGGTGGCCAAGAAATTGCCAGAGGAGATAAATGACTGTGTTAAAGGCAACTTTGCATGGTGAAGAAAGTTTATCCGAGTAGCTTCTAAAACATCTAAAGGAAACCAAACAGAAACTTTACTTTTCTTGAATTTTTTGTGTTACATATATATTTTTTTTATTTTTATTTTTTCTTTTTCTTTTTTGTTTTGCTATTGTTGCACTGAGAGGGCAAATGCACTGTATAACACTGCACAGCTGCAGGCGTGACCATATGATGTAAAGGGTTGCACTGAGACACTTAAAAAAGTGGAGGATTTATTTCTGTTGTGAGGGAGAAAAAGCTGCTGGGTAATTTTCATTTTTATGGCATACTACATATACTGTAGTTGACTGTTTGCTATTAGCCATTTACTGTTACCTTACTATTATCTTCATATCGCAGATCTTGAACGGAGGCACTACAGTAGTCATGGAAGCTTAATGTGTGGTACAGCTTAAAGTTTTCCTGAGGCCACTCACAAATCCCTGGTGTTCCATCGGTGAGATCGTGTCAGTCATGTGAGCCATCGGGGCCGCCATCTGCATGTTTTAAAAGAGTCTCGCCACATTGTTTCAGTGCTGCAAGTGATATTGTTTGTGTGCACAGAATAAAAGAACCGGTTATAAAACACAATAACACAGATTTCTTGTGGATTTTTTAAAAATAAAAATGTTATTATTAAAATAAAAATACACTCTGACACAATACTAGATGAGCTCACTCATCACACACTGTATCCATAGCAAGAAATGTTTGAGTCAAAGCAGAGTAAGATAAATACTACAGCAGACATGTTCCTCATGCATTCCGCCGATCAGCATGCATTTGTTTTGATTGCCCTCAAATAAAACAAAAAAAGAGATAAAATTGAATTAAAATCAGTCCACATTCTATTTTAAATTGTTTCCTTTTCCATCTCTGAAACGAACATTTTTTCCATAATTTGACACATTCGGTCATGCATGTTAGCATGTACGTTGATAGAGCAGCCTTCGTTACTGCTTCTTTCTTTCAGAAAGGCCTTTCATACCAAGTCTGAAGTTATCAAATGGGTTAGCACTGCTATTGCCTGTGGTGGTGATGTAAAGCTTTACAAAAAGACTAGTCTTTCCATTCTTATTACACCCCTGTCCAAATCAAATTCAATCCTCCAATCTATATATTTATATATGACCAAGCATAGTGAGAAATACTTAAAGTAATGCCAAAGTTGTTTACTTCAGAACGCTCTAAGAGGTCAAATTTTCGCAATTACCATATATATATATTCATAAAGTGCCAATATTGGTCTATCAGTCTTTGACATCATAACTATGTAAGTATAAGAAGTTGCTGTTGCCTGCACTTTGTCCCCAAATTACAAATTACAGGTAAAGGTAATATAGTCTAGGATTCCAGCAAATTCAAGTCAGCTAAATAGTTAAATTATGTTGAGCAAAATTTAATACTCTGGATTCATTGTCTCCTTTGGACATGTTTAAATCAGAGGGAAGAGTGTGAGCTAATTACACACAGATTTTCCCATCTAAGAATTCATGGCTAGATTCAGAGTTTTAGCTTTCTAGAAGCCACAACATCTAGCTTTTTACACAACTGTATAAGTGGCACTTACTGCAGATCCAAATGGGTGAAGTTAGACCAGAACAGTGGCTCTGCAGTGAGTTGACTACATCAGCAAGGTTTATTGAAGTCATCCAAGGACCAATGAGTTATTGCCATAGTGACGTTTCTCTGTCCATCCCACCACAATTCACCACCACCCCTACTCACCCTAGAGTTTTGGTCAGAAACTTTGGTCAAAGCATTATGAGTATTAATCTGTGAACCGTGATGGAGTGAGCAGTATGTGCTGATATGCACAGTGATGTTCTGGTTTGTGTTGTTATCATTGTGCCTATCTGCCTGCTAATGTGCATTTGAATCTCATTATATATTTTAAACTACACTAAAAGCATCAAACTAAGATTACTGCAACATTATTACCATATTATTATTATTTTTATTTGTCATTCTTTATTCAGATTGCATCATATCCTTAGCTAAATGCATGAAAACGACGACCCACATTGTTTACACTTCAGAATAATAAAGTCTATGATTCATTTAGACTCACCAGATTTTTTTTTACTTGAAGGACGGTTACCTGAAATGATGCCAACCCCAGGATACTGAACAGTTGTTAAAAAAGATGAATCATCTAACATGAACAAAGTTACGCACATCCTCTTTGTCACCACAGGAAAACCTTCACCGGGAAGTGTGATTCATTAGTTTTAGTGTTCATTATCACATATGTATTCCAGTTTTACGCTGTGTAAAGTTTCCTTTAAAGACAATAGGAGGGTTTTAAAGACCTGTGATGTGAACAATGATCAGCTTTACCTACTGTATAGATGAAAGGGACTGGGCCATGCTATTTGAAAGCTCTGCCATACCTAATCTTATATTTATCTAATGTAGTTTCTTCAGAAATATGAGAGTGTATTCAAAACTCTGGGGAGGCCAGTGCTGACTGATAGCGTTGCACTCTGTATTTCGATCCAGGTATGCTTTTACTGCATTGGCAATGTGTTGTGATCATTGTCATGCTAAAAATGAAGTTTTTGCCAATCGCGTGCTTGCCAGACAGAATTGCATTGCAGATCAAATCTGACAATACTTTTCTGTCTTCATAATTCTGTCAATTCTGGCAAGATCCCCAACAGCCAACCTAATACCATGACAAAGCATGTGATAGACACGCATGCAGAAGTTGTATTAGTGGATGCAGAGGCTGCATTACCAGCAGGGGGAGATCGTCTAGTTAAAAAGAAGTCACTTGTGAGCAAGAAAGGTATGTGGTACATTTCAGGGCTCTTAATCGCCAGAAACGATTAAACTAGGCAGCTAATATGTATTTACATGTAAATGTGTTAATAATGGCTGTTTAAACGGCATCCCGTGACTATTTTCATGTTGGCTTGAAATAAAATATCTCCCTCTGTTGGCACTGCAGCTTACTGCAACTTCTGTAAAAGTGTCCATGCTTTGCCTCGCCAAAGCGTGAAATGGACACAGTAAGCTGGCGCGTCTATTACACGTTGTGCTGTGATACTGGGTTGCAACAGACCCAGATGAAACACAGCCTCAAACCGGGATAGACGGTGACTCCATCCATTCGTTTTCTTGTACTTGTCCAATATAGGTTTTGGATTATAGATATTGGATTATATATTATGAAACCCTAATTATACAACATAAACTAAAAAATACACTGCGAATTGTGTTTAGCTAACAGGCCAAGGTACTCAAATACTGCCCCCTTTATGATTTGTATAAAGTGGGACCATTTCCAGCACCTTTTTCACATACCCAGAGAGAGTGAACTTTTGCACAAGAAAACTAGGTTAGCCTCCTTGATCAAATTAGTTGCTGCATGATTAAATCACAATGTTCCACATTATTTAGAATCAACACAAAGAAAAATGCCAAAACCACACAGTCAAAGGGCAGGGTTTACATGACCTCTGATATGAGTAGCCATGGATATTCCCAGCACGTACCTCTTCGCAAATGAAAACAAGGGAAAGAATCCCAGCTTCTTTTATTTGATGGCCACTGGGCACTGGGTACAAAACAAGGCAACGTATAAACATGAATGCCAAAAAGGCGGAAAAAGGAGGTAGATGTGGAGAAAAATAGCCATTGATATGTCGCGCCAGACTGAGAAAAGTAGCATTGTTTGATCTTTTTGTTTGCAACAGCAGGGGTAGGCTTCCAGTGAGAACTGAGGCATATTACATGCTTTGCTTCAACCACTGAAAGAGCATAGAGAGGGCCAAAACTCAGCCTGAGTGACTCTCAAAGTCTTTGAAGCCAAATAAAGCCACCTCATCGATCACTGATTCAAAAGCCTTTTTTCTTTCTTTCTTTTCGCTCTTGGGAAGCTTTTGTTTATTGTAGGTTATTGTAGGTTACATCACTTCCTTGAAAGAAAAAAAGAAAAAAAAAAGAACACAAACACTCAGATGGACTGGGTGTGACATAAATTTTGCATTTTGATTTTAAGGTGGGACATATCAACACATACGGAAATATAAACAACCTAATATGAATTAGGTTACCCTGAGCACAGTGACTTAACCTTGGAACTCTATGCAATTGTGTTAACTGTCCATTGGAACATAATGCAAATGGTTTAAAAATGTGAATGCATGGAATAAAAGTGATCTGCAGAGCCTCCTTTCCAATTTAGAAATCAGACGCTCATAAATCTTATAAAAAAATTCCCAAGCTTATCATTACCACGTCTTAATTTTATGACCGTGACTCGTTAAACATGTAAATCAAGCCTTCTTTTGTGTATTTTTAGCAACAAGGAAACAATTAAGTGTTCTGACAACATTAAAAATAGGCTCACTGTGGAAAGATACAAGGTTTAAGAACGGGATTTTTACGAGTGTTTTAATGATGTGTTAAACAACGTAAATGATCCTATGATAATAGAGCCCAGATGAACTACTGGAGGAGCATGACAACATGTAGGTAGGGAATCAAAGGGCGAGTGTAATAACTGCAGTCCTATTCATTTCTGTTGCCATGGATATTCCATCGTCATCATTGAGTTAAGTATCTTTATGAATGAAGCCACATTTGATCTTTGTAAACCACTTAGGCCAGATGCAATTCAATCCTGCAAGGAGTTACTTTTGAAAGAATTCATGGCCAAACGGTGGCATGTTACGAGAATTTATAGAATAATAGTTGCTTTTGTAGCTTTTATCTTAAATTTTGCTGGTTCAGGGTTACAAGACCCCATCTTATTTGAATCATGCCTTGCAGTCACCATCTGGGACTGATGATTTAGCCGCCGTCCTTCCGGTAAAGTCAGGATATCCAGATTGAGCATAATAAAAATGTGGTTTTATCCCGTCTTCCTTCTCTCACCCCAACCAGTTGCGGCAGATGGTCGCCCCTCCCTGAGCCTGGTTCTGCTGGAGGTTTCTTCCTGTTAAAAGGGAGTTTTTCCTTCCCACTGTTGCCAAAGTGCTTGCTCATAGGAGGTCATATGATTGTTGGGTTTTTCTCTGTATATATTATTGTACGGTCTACCTTACAATAAAGCACCTTGAGGCGACTGTTGTTGTGATTTGGCGATATATAAATAAAATTGAATTGAATTGAATTGGTTCAAGACTTTAAGGTCCCCAACCTTTTTTTGTGCCACAAACCGGTTTATGTCAGACAATATTTTCACGGACTGGCCTTTAAGGTGTCGCGGATAAATACAACAAAAAAAACCCAGTACCGGTACCAAAAAAAAGAAGATTTATTCGTAACACACGGGAAAAGACCCAGGGAAACCGAGTTAACAATAAAAACGATAAAAACCCTGAAAACCATAAATTTCACAACCGAGCCTCAACTCTCCCGGCCCAGTACCAAACGACTCGGTCCGTGGCTCGGGAGTTAGGGACCGGTGCTTTAAGGTACACAGTGATCACTGTTTACAAATGCAGATATCTTTTAAATGCCAATAAAAAAGCAAATTTCTTGTTAGACAATCGTCAGTGCTATTATAGATTTGGCAAATGGATTTCCTTACTTGCTCGCCATGCTCTCTACTTCGTGCACACAAGCAAAACTTGCTTAAATGTAACTGATTATTACCTTTTGCCTTGCATACACAATTTGCACATCCGTAAGTAGATATCTGTTTGTAGAGATGAAGATCATGATGTTATTATCAATACTATTTCTAACCCAGTAACACAACATTTTTTATCATGATGGCACCAAAAAAGAAAATTTACTACACAGTACTTTTGAGCCTACTCTACCTTTTTCTGCATTGGTTGACTGCCTTAAAATAGAACTGGCCATCTACCATTATGATGGATCAAATGATGCAAATATTATGTGCATTTGTGTGCTGACAAGTCCATTCAGTAGGATTTGCATGCAGCGTGGGTGACACAGTTGTTGGCATATCAGCAGAGTGGTGGGTTTTCTTCAGTCCTTCATGGTAAAAGCATCTAAATACATGTTAATTTGCTGGTTTTATATATTCTTATTTTTGAAATAAAAAATGGTGCAATTAAACGCATATCTTACCTGGCCTGGTCTCAGCTAAGAGATTCATACCCACTTAGAACTCTCACATTATTTAGGTCGAACTGGACTGGTTATTATGAATCACAGGAAAATTCATTCGTTTGGTCATTAAACAAAAGGCACACTTTCTCTGCTGCCAAGGATCACTTATCACTTTTAAATAGACAAAGTGGCACCTGAAATATATAATAAACCAATCATATGTATATGGCTTAAACTCATTTGTTGTGTCTTTGCCTTCAGGGCCACCTCTTTACCCCTTTGCTGTTGACCTTGTCTGGGCTCTTCTCTGTTAATTTCTTAAGTCATGTTTTGGTAAACCCGAACCGCTAATCGTTCATGCTCACTGCATCTTGCTCTTTTTTCATTCCCACCCTTCCCCTCTGTTTCTATTTCCCCCTGCCTGTGGCTTCTCACCCTCGTACCCCTCTTTAGTGTGACTGCACTTTTTGTGAGTGCTCCTCCCCCTCCCACATTTCCGCTGATGCAAGTTGTGGGAGAGCTCAGCCAAGGGTCACTGGTGTACTCTTGCTACCTCTGTCCCCATCCACCCTTTTAACTTCATCTTTTGCCACAGTTGTCCTCAGAGATCTGAGCAATTCTACCCCTCTGTGACAAGCAGATATGCTATTAGGGCCACTCACTATCCACCTGCTTGTGCAATGTGAAATACATGTGACTCCTGATCATAATTAAAATGACACAAAGACTCTTCCACTCGTCTGAAGTGTTCCCAAGGAATCACATCAAACACCCTTTTGGATATTAGAAACCTCTCTTTGTCTATTTAAATTATGTCCAGCAGTTAAAGTGGGCTGGAACGATCCAGAACGGCATTCTGGCACTTTCATTTAATGTTTAATAAATCTGATAGGTAGGTTAAATCATATTACTGTTGAATGAGTTAATTTTCATGTGCTGCAACCTGGCGTTGCTTGCAGCGATGCTATAGTGACACTTGCTCAGTAATGAGAAATAATAACCTCTCAAGGCTATTTTATACCTTCAACACATCCTTTTTCCTCCTCGTCCAAGTTATGCATTCATGGTGCAGACATAAAGTTGCTGTTGCAATGCTGAGGAGCAATCATGAACTTGGTAACTTTTTTAAGAGCCACTGAATTTCAAATGCAATTTTTCAAGTAGCTTAACAAATATTGCCAAACACAAAGTGTTTCTTTGAATTTTTTTTTCAAAACGTCCCTTTAAGTTAAATGTACAGTTTCTGTATTTACCAGGAAGACAAAAAAGTCAGTTTGTGGCACTGATAGATGAAGATGTCAAACATTAATAAGAGAAAACAGGAGAAGAAGATGTGAGACTATCTTCAGTGGTAAGGAGTGTCAGCAAGTGAAGCAGTTTATATATACATTAAGTTTCCAGTCTAGTGTATTTAAATCAGATATTAGATCTATACACTGTAATTTTTAGCTGAATTATTCTTTGTGAAACATCTAACAGAACAAATTGAAACACACTATATTTTATATTATACAACAAGCTGCATGAAAATACCAGGCAGTTTAGTGTTATCTACATAAGTAAGTTTACAGTGATGCACTATGTTGGACTAGTTACATGTAGGTACTGTTACTAGGTGTCACAACTAGGTGTCACAACTAAGTGAATTCTACCTTTAATACTGGCTTTATATTGTCTAGAGCAGGGGTCTCAAACTCGCGGCCCGCGGGCCATTTGCGGCCCACGTCACCTCTACTTGCGGCCCGCATATTGATGTGAAGAAATATTTTTTAAAAATCATTATACGAAAAATGATTTAATACAACGGCAGAGTGTTACAGGCATGGCCCTTCAAGACTGTAGCCTCATGGGCGGTGTAGTCCTTGCTGCAGGGACCATCCCTCCCGCTGTGTGTGTGTGAGCGTGAGGGAGGGAGCAAAAGGAAA
>VUQG01043754.1:4410-17281 GCA_015106755.1 Etia nguti | reverse complement strand
TCTCTCTCTCTCTCTCTCTCTTACACACACAAACACACACACACACACACACACACACACACACACACACACACACACACACACACACACACACACACACACACACACACACACACACACACACGTTTTTCAGACTGGAAAAATCAGTCATGCAATGGTCCCATTCAGACACGCAGCACTGCAAGACCTTTCTGACCTGCAACTATCACGCAGAGAACAAGTTCAACTGTCAGACCACTGAAGTCTGTGGTCCTGCAATGTATGGTATTCACCACATACAGACAGTATAAATAGGATGAGTTCCACCACAGTTCATACTGCGGTGCATTTTGAAGAACTCAGCAAGAGTTCAGCTCAAGGTTTGAAGGCAGATATCAATACTGGATTTTCTAGAAGTCAATTTTTGAGTGTCGAATGTTATTTTGGGGGGGAGGATGTCAATGATTTCTTTACTCATACTAGACTGAATATTTTGGAACAGTGCAGTCCTTCCCGTTCCTGACATCCTTTGGTGATAAAAGGAGAAACAGCAGCAGTGCATCAAAGGCATGTCCTCTCAAGACAAACAACACTGTGTGTGATTTTAGAAAATCCTCAAGCTTACAGATTCAAACAGGAAGAAGAGAAAGTGGAGTGATAATCATCAACAGAACCTCCCTCAGTCAGTGTTGGTTTCTTTTATTTATGACCTTGTGAAAAAGCCAAAAATGCTCCCCAGTTCACTCATTAAGTCTTCAAGCTTAGGTTGAAGTTTTTATTTCTATTAATTTAAGCATTTCATCATTAGAAAATAATCTCACTATAAACTTTTAGCATATTGCAATTAAGCAGTCTGACCAAAAAAAACCCCCCCAAAAATCTGATCTTTGTTCCCCCTCTTGGATCTGTTTTCAGGCTTTTGAAAATGTAGCCTGTGCAGGTGTTCTACAAATACAGACGTGCTTGCACATCCCCTCAGATGGTAGTTAGCCTAATTCAGTTGTGGAAAAAGTTGCTATTCCAGCATTGGCAACAACTGCCTACACTGCACATTTGTGCCGACTCTCTTTTTGAGTCTGAAAGAGAAAAAAAAAATACCCATATATGTAACAAATGTAGTTCTGCTCTTCGAATATAGGAATTTCTGTGCTGTGGCAGGTTATCTCAGTTGTATGGGATGTGGCAGAAATAAAAATTGAGAATATGACCCCAGCTTGGATTGAGATTCATTCTGGCCAGACATGTGGATCAGAGCAACTTTAAAATTGTGATTTTATGGGGTGCTTCTACTTAGCAGTAGTGTGTACTTGCTGAGAGCAGTCCGAGGGTAGGTAAATACTGAGCCTACGATCCCAAAGGGTTTTGGGTTGTTGCTGGAACTAGTCTGATTTCGTTGCAACTTACAGACCTTAAAGGATCTGCTGCTTAGATCAGCCGCGAGGCATCATTAGAAATGTTGTTGAGCCCATGGGTGGGTCAGAACCATTTTAGCTCAGTGTAAACGGACCTCAAGCTGAATACTTTTTATTTATGTAACTCAGTATTACAAATCACAACGCTACAGAGCATGCTATGCAATATACTCCCTGCCCTTTATTTGGATGAAGAAAATCTCAGAAAGAGCACCTCATCAAATTTCCATAATAAATTAGTCCATCTTCGATCGGCACATTGACTAGTTCTATCTTTTCCAAGTGACCCGACATTATGCGATGGCCCCCACTGTGCATGGCAGAGATTCCTCCCCCATTGAGTCACCAGCTGCTTCTTTTTCACCTGTCAGGAGTTTCACAAACTAAGGTTGATGCCAGTAGGATCCCTCACATGCTTGCCACCAATGAGCCACTAATGTTTAATGAAATTTGATTGGAAACCATAAAGATGCAAACACTTCAGCTACTGTCAATTATTTAGTAACCTATTCACACACACATCCACGCTATGCCTTAACTGTCAATCACACAATCAGTCTGATGGATGAATTTGAGGAAATTTGGGGTTCTATGTCTTACCCAGGAAAAATGTTCACATTTGGGCGACAGGACCTAGGATTTGTATTCCCTACCTTTTAACAGGTAGACAACCCACTCTGCCTCCTGATCCACAGCTACCAAGTGCTACATATATAATAAAAATGTTTGGCAAGGTACAGCACAACTGTCTAATGTCGCTGGTGGTATTCCCAAGTGAAATGCAATACTGATTTATGTGTCAGTTTTTATAGAAGTAATAGTTAGATGGATTATGGCCTTACAGTTCTTCTGCTACAACAATCTAACATTTAGGTATGCTAAATAGGTGAAAGTACCTTATATAGGGGAATATTTAAGCCTAAACCTAACCCTAACTGTGTATGGCCAATCTTGAAAGTTCACTGGTCATATCCAATGACGACTTATATGTCAGAAGATTAATAAGTAGTCAGTCTAAAATGAATATATAAAATTATTTCATCCCATTCATCAATGCCAACAGTGTAGGCCTACCCTCTGGTACCTGTGCTTTTCAATGACATGGTAAAAGGAATTTGTGGCCCTCTGGGCTTACCATCTGTTACAGTAGCGTATCGCATCATGTGATGATGGCATGGCTAATGTTTCTCAAAGAGTTAACAGCAAGCATGAAGCCCATGCCAATAGAAAAAAAAATATAAGTGATTAACTTTATGTTATCAGCTCAACAGTCTGCCCATTGTTCTGTGGTAAGAAGGTTTAATCCTACTCTTAGCAGTCTGGAGGAGAGATGGAAGCTTTTGTGTTTTTCTATCCTGCTGGGTTTCTGAGCTTGATGAGTTTGCCCTTCGCATGTCTGGAACTTTCCCTTTCACTGACAACGGCTCATCTGTGGCATGCAGGACTGGAATGATGCAAACATGCGTGGACCCAAATGCCCTTATAAAGTTACCATCTCTACAGAGCGGATCAAGAGTGAATGTGGAATCCCTTCAGAAAGAAAGTGTATCTTGTTGCAGAAAACAACCAGGCATTCTGCTCAGCCTCAGACTGCCGCAGAGAAGCACAGATGCCACTGTTTGTCCAGGGACTGTGCATGTACGTGTGTGTGTGTGTTTGTTTGCAATTGCTCGTGAGTGCGCAGATGCCTCTATTTGAAGTGTCCTTGAAATGTGTCCCTGACCACCAATTAGCACTACCTTATTTGCCCACTGCAATGCCGCCCCAATTAGCATCAAGCCAATACCTCTTATGACCTGCCACGAACTGCTATGAGCTACTGTCACACCTCTGCTCCTCCACTTAAGGCATCAAGACCCCAGGTCAACATTGGTAAATGGCTCCCACCAGGCATTTAATTAAAGTGCTGTTACAGGTAATGGAATGGCTACCACTCTTTCCATTTGTGGAAATAAAACGATGTCCAAATTTGTTTTTTGTTTATTACACAATAGTAGTGTGGTGGACTAAAACTGGTCTCTTCCTTTTCATTTATTAGCTTTTCAGTCCTTCTCACTCTGTCTGACACTCCACTAATAAGATTCTGAGGAAATCTGAAAAGCTGCGAATACCCAAAAGATTTGAAGATGGGCTGAAACTGCTAATGTAGCAATCAAAACTTTTCATTGTATTTAGTTATTACTGAATACTTTAGGTCATTTCCTTGTGTGTTACAACATTAAATCTTTACATTGCAGCTGCCATGACTTGAGCATTATAAAATATGCTGTTGGTAACATAAACCTCATAAAGGTAGGTGATGCATGCTATTAGCAACTACTTCCAAATCACACTATCCCCGAACTCCTCCTAGCTAAGAGCCACTCAGCATTAATATTAATAAAAAAATAACAACTACAACAGCAAATATCCTTGGTAACAATTGACCAAACATATATGTATCTTTTAGTAACTTACACTCATTTAAATATTTTAATAAGTGATGCAGAAGGTTCTGTAATGTCTTTTAACTTGACAAGGCCAAGGCCTGTTAACTTTTTTTGACCAGATCATGACTGAGTACAACTGGTAGTTTCTCTTTACCAGCATAAAAAAAATTTGTTTGAAAGCATTCACTGTACTGACCAGTACTCAGAACAATGGGAACGTTTAAAGAACTCGGTGACTATCTAACAACGAGAATTGTAAATTTACACATGTAGGGAAGGCCACTTGAGGGAACTTCTAAACAACTGCAGATTCCAAGATTATCAGTGTACCACTGTACCCAAATACAAGTTTTTTGGATATGTCATAGTTTGCCAAGGTCTGATCTCCTAAGACTGGTTCTGCTGGAGGTTTCTTCTTGTTAAAAGGGAGTTTTTCCTTTGCTCATAGGGGGTCATATGATTGTTAGGGTTTTCTCTCTTTTCTTTGTATTATTGTAGAGTCTTTACCTTACAATATAAAGCACATTGAGTCCATCTTGAGGGATTTAGTACTAGATAAAAAAAAAAACTGAATTGATTGGAATACTTTGCCATGGACTTAGAGGGTACCAACCAAGAAAGAAGCCTCACCCCAAATCAACACTTTCAAACTTGACTGAAATTTGCCCACATGAACAAGCCACATGGCTTCTGGAGAAAAGATTTATGGTTGGATAAGACAAAGATTTTTTTCTTTATTTTTTAATAATTAAAATTGTCATTTCATACTGGAACAAAAACAAACAAACAAACAAACAAACAAACAAACAAACAAACAAAGTTTGTTAAAAATCATTAAAAATCCCAAATTGCCATGGCATTCATGGCCATGATCAGTGTATGTAATCTTCAACTGTATAATAAATATGGTCAGTTCTGTTTTAGGTACATTTTAGCTGTTAGAGTGATAGATAAAAGACTTCAGTTTTATTCAATTCAATTTTATTTATATAGCGCCAAATCACAACAACAGTCACCTCAAGGCTCTTTATACTATAAGGTAGACCCTACAATAATACATAAAGTGAAGAACCCAACAATCATATGACCCCCTACGAGCAAGCACTTTGGCGACAGTGGGAAGTAAAAACTCCCTTTTAACAGGAAGAAACCTCTGGCAGAACCAGGCTCAGGGAGGGGCGGGGCCATCTGTTGTGACTGGTGAGAGGAGGAAGACAGGATAAAAGACATGCTGTGGAAGAGAGCCAGAGATTAATAACAAGTATGATTTAGTGCAGAGAGGTCTATTAACACATAGTGAGTGAGAAAGTTGACTGAAGAAGAAATACTCAATGCATCATACTCTAGGAACAACACTTTGCTCTTGACGGTGACTACTAGTCTTTTGTCAGGTGCTCAGAAACACAACTCTGAACCAGTTAACCACATTACTTTAAAAGTTGAAAATATTTCAGTACTGTGGCTACACCTTGTTGGTGCTACCACAATGGAGCCAGAAAATAGCTATTGGTTTAGTCACAGGTTTGTTTGAAACATTTGTAGCTATTAAAACTGGGACATATTTGATCATAGACACTTTTTATTTTTACCATTTTCCCTCAACAAGGTAGGGATTCTCCCAGTTTCCAATTATCCAAACATTGACTAGTCCTCTGTTACTAAGATTTCATACCTACAGTCTTCTTGGAGGTAACCAATACGGAGACTGTGAACTTGCACTCTTTGACCGTGACCGTGACACACACACACACACACACACACACACACACACACACACACACACACACACACACACACACACAAATTCACTTAAATAGACACTGGACTAAAGAGAAATACTATCATATTGCCACTTTGTAGCATCCATAACACAACTCATGCTGGTTTGATCGTACACATACTTTAGGAAGATAATTGTAAAAAGGAAGTAATCACGCATACAAAGTCATGATAAAATTATGTTTCTTAAATGTCACAAAGAGATGATGATCAAAACATAACAAGCACTTATAGATTTAAATGCTTCTGAATTTTCTGTGGGAATAGATTGTATATTTGCATGTAGCGTTGCTGAAATTATACAGTATTTATCAAAAACATGCTTATATTTTTGGGATAGGTTATTCGATTCTCTGCATGATTGATAAAAAATGTAGTGTAAACAAATAAAATGGTAATTTATAAAGCAATATTTGTAAAGCTGTGCAGTATCTGATCTTTTTGATGTACTATGTGACTTCTCAGATTGTAAACACGTTGACAGATGCTTTTAAACAATCCCGGAAATTAAGGAATAAAAAAAGGATGAAAACACACAAAAAAAAATCTAACCTGGAGTTTCATTTTTTCAACTTGGAAAGTACACCATCTTTGAATTCTGAGGCTTTACATATCAGGACATAATAAAGCATCATCTGGGCCTGTGCAGGTCCGAAAATTATTTTAGAACAACCTCAGAAGAACAACACAAGACATTACATTATTAGTATTTATTTAAAAAATACTAATCCAAAATACAGAAGTAATGTGTATTTTCTCATACTCAAAATCGGAGGCCTTCACTGGGATTTATCCACTGACAGGCAGATAGATGGATAGCTTTAACACTAGAACAGCCAGGAGGGTCATTCTGACCTTATCCTACATCAACACCAGTAACAACAAAGAAGTAATTTCTCAAAATAGCTGTTAATAAATCTTTTTTTTTCTAATTATGAGTAACAGTTGACAAAATAAGTATTTAAGATTACTATTTGGGGGGTTTATTAGTTTTACCAGTGATTTACACCAGAGACGAGACAAGGTTTTACGGGGCCTTAAGTAGAATTTGATTTGGGCCCCCCGCTAGCACCAATCCCACCCACCTCAGCACCACTAGTATTATCTATATTTTGTTCATGCTTTATCATTTGTGCGTTAAACATCAAACACATCTTTTGTCATAACTTACTAGCGTGCTGGAAGGAAATCAAGACAATGTATGATTCCTGTTCATGTGCCTCACAGCTGTTCTGTATTTCCCAAATGTGCTAGACCGCAGTGATATACTATGAAAGGAAATGATGCATACAGCTGAAGCCTGGCAGCATCTGGTATATATGAAACTTTGGTTATTTGGATAAACTGGCCCTTTGCACAGCCCAGTGGGACAGACCACTGTCTATTGTGTAAAGCCCCACAGCACAATGAGCACATAATAAACCTCACAAGAAGTCTATTTTTGGGTTTCAAAGCTTTCAAAAATAAATATTCTGAATGCTGTGATAAAACAGTTTCTGTTTAAATAAATTATTTCAGTGTAAAACTGGGACTATGTGACGCCTCAGTTGTCTGAGGTGATCCTGACGAATCAGAACTAACTGATAATTATGCACGGTCAAGTTTTATCATGTGTACAACTGTATGTTACCTGAAAGTATTCAAACACTGGGTTACGAGTTCTTGTCTCTTACGGAAAGTTGCTTTCACTATATGTGTTTGGCTTCATGGCTGCAGTGAGTGATGCTGCAAGCAGTGTTTTAAGAGAAAGATAGAAATAAAACGGTCTTCTTCTTTGGATTTTGCAAGTCCAGAGGACCTCAAGTCAGTAAGAGAAAAAGCACCCTCCACAGTACAGCCCATGCAGCAGTCCACTGTCCATAGCACGATCCATTTTCACACGGGAACACACCATAACACAAATATTTTTGTTTTTATACACATGATGTATGTCCCTTACTGGATATTTAAGTATCTTTTTATTTTTTAATGGGCATATGGAAGCATGGTTATTTTCATATTTGCATAAAATGCTAACCTCTCTGATAGATTTTTTTTTTCTCATTGAATACTGAAAATTCTTGATAATACATCTGTCTCTGCCTGGCATTTCCCCCCCATAATCTTGGTGTATGTCTCACACACACACACACAAAATATACATTAATCAAACTGGCTTGTGTGACATTTCAAGTGCTCTTTGGGGCCCCCTTGTGGTGTTGGAGTCTCATTTGCACTTCATTTGCTCGGATTAATAGGCTACTCAACACTCTTGACTCTGCTCAATATAACTACGGTTCTCTAGCTGTTCTGCAGAGTCAGCAACCTGCTTGGTTCTCCACCCATTCCATCACACACTCCTGTGCTACTACCTGCTCAGCTCTGGCTCAACGCGACCCTGCAGTAATTATTAACCTTTTATCGATATATATTTAACTGGAGTTTTGCATTTTAGCCAGTTGTTTGAATTATGAAAGGAGAAAAGTACTGTCCACCTTTGATCCATCATATAATACCATCTGAGAACCATCTTGCCATCCCAGACCTCAACATAATTGAAGCAGCGTGGGATCATCTTGATGGAGAACAAAAAGTTGTCCAGAGAAGAGCTTTGAATTTCCTTTGAGAAGCCCGGAGAACTGTTAATGACAACTGCTTAAAGAAATTACAAGAAAGAAAGCCTAAGAGAGTTCAGGCTGTCTTATAGAATAAAGGTGGTCATACCAAATACTGACTATATTCAAGCTTATTAGACTTATTAGACACAAACTCCATTTATGCCTCATATACTGTATTTACATGTATTTACATGTTTGCTTTAATAAATCACTGCTCTTATTTCCATTTTTCATGACAAAGTATAAAGAAATGAAGGTTGGCTCAAGGCTTTTGCACAATACTGGAAATATTTGTGGTGGAAAATGGCCATTTGTATTACTACATACTGAAGGGACTATGTTTGTCTGTGTGTGAAATGCATCACAGTGTTGTGACTGAATGCAAATTAAAGTAAATAAATCATCCATATTTACTTATAATATGTGGATTAGGAGAAAAAATACTTAAAAGTAAATTATATATTTTACTTTCAAAGACATGCTCTAGCCTGCTGAAGCCTCGATTAAGCTTTAAGGATTTTTTTTAAAGCCAACAATTATTAATTTAATATAAAAAAATACATTTTGACCAGTTGGATGCACTTAAGCAAAAAATAGGAAAAAGTACTTCCACGACAAATGCATGGGGCAGCCAACTCTACCACTCTTGAAGCCATGTGTTGCTGAGATCATATTTTAGAACAGAACCATCTTTGCTCACCCTCTCCCCCCCCCCAAAAAACGGTCCGGACTCCAGGCTCGATAACAACAGCGCCCTCTGGTGGACGGCGGGGTTACAGGACGCTAAGACGAGCCAAAGATGGATCTGACGTTCAGTCCGCCGCTTCACAAGCAGAGACATCAATTTGTCGTCGATTTTGTCAAGCGGAACAAAACCCAAAAGGTAGCTAATGTCTTTGTGAAAAACACACTGAGTTTTAAAACGTTAGTTTAAAACCAAGAATTTGTTTTAGCGGCGTTTGACCACATCAAAGCTAATTATGTTAGCAAACCTTTTCACCAAACCAATTAAGTTAGCTACTGTAGCGCATAATGAACTACGTTGCCTTGGCTTTTCTTAACACTTTGGGTTCACTGTGTTTATAATTTCATATTAAATTTATTTAACCTAGAGTCTGTGCTGTGCTTTTGTCCAGGTGGCGGACTTAGGCTGCGGTGAGTGTACCCTCCTCAAAATGCTCAAGTTTCACCGCGAAATTGAACTTCTGGTTGGAGTGGACGTGAACGGTGCCAAAGTCAAGAAAAAGATGTATGTATGTTCATGCGAATGGTGGGAGTTAACACTAGACCACAGGGTTGAAATGAGCAGGGTATATGGCTAAGTAATTTAAAGCGTATTCTTCGGTATAACCGAACTGCATTTTGTTAACTGCAGTATTATTTAACGGTTGAATCTTGTGTATCAGTGCACCAACATACGGTATATTTATCTTAACATGTTAACTGAGACAAGAGGTATGTCTAAGCCCCATCCTACCACGGGCATTATAGTGAGCAAAAATTAAACTAAAAACTAAAACTACATGCAAAAAACGAACAGAAAATTAAAAACTAGACTTTTGAGAAACAAAAAATGACTGAATTCCCACCTCTGGGATTTGCCTTAAGTAAAATGATAAGTAATATAGCTATGACACTGAAACTAATAAAAACCAAACAAAAGCTAAACGTTTTCAAACGATAAAAAATTGACTCGTATAAGAAAATCTTCTTTATTCCTGCCCAGTCAACATTCAGCATTTGCTGACGTCGCCTGCTTCCATCTGGTTGCTTTTGACTGGGGTCCACTAGGACCTCAGAACATTTGTAGTTTTTAAAAAACACTAATCAAAGCAGAAATGGAAAACAGTGTGAAATCAGTGAGAACAAATCAACTGACGGTCTTAAAGATTGGAATGATTTAAAACAAAAAAAACGCCTCTGAGACAAGGACCCCAGTTAAGTTTAACTTTAAGATCATTTTAACTCACTAAATTTCAACCGGTTTTTAAAGTCTTGCTGTGATTATTGTCTTCAATAAAGATCAAAGCGTCAGGTTTCACAGTAATGTGCAGGCTCTGCTTGAATTTTTCTTCAGGCATGGATTAGCTCCTATATCAACTGACTACCTGGATCCGAGTTATGATCAGCTGCGCGTTGAGCTGTACCAGGGCTCAGTCACCCAAAAAGATGCCCGCCTCAAAGGATTTGGTCTGGTCACCAGTATAGAGCTGTAAGCTGCTGCATCCTCCTCACTCTTTTGCGTTCTCTTCATCAGTACAAATTTATTTGTGCTCGTCACTCTGTGCTGCTTCTTGTAACTGTGTTTTTTATCTGGCTGTGTGTGCAGCATTGAGCACCTCACTCCTGCTGATGTGGAGCTCTTCTCTGAGGTGGTATTTGGTTACATGACCCCAAAGACGGTCATCATCAGCACCCCAAACTCTGAGTTCAACATCTTCCTGCCTGGAGTGTCCAGTTACAGGCACAGCGACCACAAATTTGAGTGGACCAGAGCAGAGTTCAGATCCTGGTACAGTAACTTTTTAAAGTCATGCAAATAAATCCATCCTGAAACAATGTAGGAACTTATCCCATACTGAGCATATAAGATAAATTTAAACAGCATCCCTCCTCAGGGCTATGAAGGTGTGTTTGGACTACGGCTATGATGTGGAGTTCACTGGGGTTGGAAAAGCCCCACAGGGCCAACAGGAGGCAGTTGGGTTCTGTTCCCAGATCGGTGTGTTTTACCAGCTCGGGGGGAGAGATTGCTGCAAGACGTTGCTTGTCAATGATGCAGAGGATTTGTTTTCATATACACTGGTAAGTATATTACATTATTATTATTAGTACAAATGAAAAAGCTAATCCTTTCTGTAGTACAAACAAAAGTGCTATGGTATTTGTGTTTTCACTAGCATTTCCTGAGCTGCTACTATTGGAATTATGCACCCTTATTATTATTATTAGCTGCTGCAGCTGGTCTTTTTGTTTTATGCGAACATCGATTCATACTGCCATCTGGTAAACATGAAACAGCTGTAACTCCTCTCTTCAGTCCTGTCAAGTCTTTTAAGCCTTGTTTCCCATTGTCCTCTAACTTATTTGTCTACTGAAACGTCCTCTCATGGCAGGTCATGACAGATGGGCTATGCAAATATAGTATAGATACATTTTTAAAAAAAAGTTGCATCTTCTAGAATTGATTGATGAATGCACATTAGTTACTTTCTCATCAGTTTTTATTAATTAGTCATTCTAGTGATTTGAATACACCTAGAAAAACAGGTAAAAGCAATATTTGATGATGCAGTAGCAGCAAAATCAAGCTTTGAGTGCAGTAGATTGCTTTTAAACTGGTATGAAATGACAGTATTTACCGCCCTCTGCTGGTGGCTGCTTAAAATTGCAAACAGAGGTAGACACGCCTGTAACACCAGCGTGATTAATAGTGATTAAGCAAAAATTATATTTCTGCACCTCTCTAATAATAACTTTGTGGTATTGATCAACAGCATTGGAGCTTTTATGCTGAGTATGTTTCCCCAGGTTTCTGTTTCATACAGGTTTCTGTGATGCCGCCTGTCTCGTTTGACTTTTGACCTGTGCTTTTTCCTCTGCTCTGTCAGCTTTATAGAGTAAACTACCCCAGCCTGCATGACAACAACATCTTGCGCAGGGTTCTGGTGAGTGAAGTGCTGTACTGGGCAGAAAAACTAAAGAATAGATGGATGGAGGAACAGGCCGGCGGGATATGTGATGCAGTTGCACTGTGTCAAACTGAGGGAGGAGGTGAGGAATTCCTGTCAGATGAAGCAGACAGGGTGAAAAGCATTGTTTTATCATCTTATTTAAACACAAGTAGAATACACGTTTGTTTAAAATACAGCAAACTTTATACCTACAGCATGTGCAGAGGAGATGAAAGATTTAATGGAATGGAGTGGTGCATCAGATGGTGCTGAAAAACAGGGTCCCTGTACATCATGCAGGTGAGCTTCCTCAGGAGGATGACAGTATGTGGTATTAAGGGGAGCCAGCATCTCCCAGCGTTTTATTTTATGATTTTTTCTTTATTGACCTTTTTGTGTGTACTGATAGGATTGTGGCTGTACCACTGGATGTGCTGTGGTCCTGCTGTCCTAAAGTCAGTGTGCTAAGTGGAAGTCTTTGTAATCTCCGACGTCTGCTGATGGATGAGCCAAACATTAAACTCAGCCAGGATAGCTCTGCTGTGCTAGTAAATCATTGGGAACAAGGTATTGTTTGATTCATTTTCTTTGTGCTTCACTAAATGTTTGAAGTGTTTTGTAGATTGTGTTAATTTTTCTGTGAATATGAATATTTTCTTCATTCATTGATGCAGGTTTGACTCTAATCATCTTGTGTTGCATAATAATGAATGTAAAACAGTCTGGCTTAAGTCCAAAATTAAAACCTGATGTTTTTCATCATTGACCTGTCTCATATGCACTGGTGCATATCAGACAATTAGCAAGGCTAATGGAGGCTCAAGTTGATGTGGCACAAATAGAGCCTCAGGTCTTGTGCTGACAAACGACCCTCTGTAAATGAATCTGCTGTGTCAAGCAAATACGTGTTATGTACCGTACTGTGTGAAAATCCTGAGCCACACCTTATTTCTTTATATATATATATATATATATATATATATATATATAAAGAATATATA
>VUQG01043753.1:42451-56898 GCA_015106755.1 Etia nguti | reverse complement strand
CACACACACACACAGATGCACACACACACACACACACACACACACACACACACACACACACAGCACAGTGTTTGTGTGTTGCTTCAGCATGTGCTGAATACTGTATACAGGTGTGCATGTATGTGATGTGGCCACAAGCATATAAGCCAGTGTGGAGGGTGTCTGTCTGCACATGACATGTTTGCTGCAAGCTGGTGACGTCGTGGCTCCAGGTGAGTCACAGCCAGGTCACGTGGTTGTGGTGGAGGTTCTGGTTGCTAAGCAACAAGCCAGGAGAAAGCCAAAGGGGCTAAGAAAAGAGATGAGCAGTCAGAGTGGTGTGTGCGTGAGAGGGAGGGCAAAATGAAGGCAGGCCTTCAGATAAGAGCTGCTTCTGACGTCATCGCACGCTGCTGTCGCAATTTCCCAACGCCTGCTGCTGTTTACCGCTGCGTCGCATGGCCGCTCCCAGCATCTCTCTCTCTCCATCATCTCTCTCTTTGATTCATTTTTTCTCCTCTCTCCAGTTTTTTCCTCTCTGTTCACCTTCTCTGCCCCTCTCCCCAGCCGCTCTTCTCTCCCTTTTCAGATGAAAACGTCTTCTTCAATATGTCACACCAAATTACATACTCTCCTCTGAGAAATTGCAAATGTAAGATCTGATTAAAGTCTGAGGCATTTCTACGTTAAGGTCACTCAAATAGAATCCCACAATTGATGTGAATACTTTTTTTTCTCTTCTTCGAAACACACCGTCCTCAGCTGTATCACTGTCTACTCTGCAAGTGGATTGATAATAACAGTGAGCTTGTAACCTGTGATTAGATTACTCACTCCTGGCTTTAACTCGATCCTAAGGGTTTAAATTGAACTCAAGTAATTCTCTAAGACAAGTAATGCAAGAAAAAACTCATTTCAGAGGGACTGCAAGGAAAATCCTGCAGTTAGCTCAACTTTTCCTGCAAAGCTATCCAATGTCATCTGGAAAGTGACAATGAAAAAGGTGACACTAATGCAGTAACTCATGGTAAAGGAGCCCCAGCCAGTACTGAATGTATAAGAGGACATACTATTCAGAAGTTGGGCATTTCTCTTTCGTAAATTATTTTTTGTATGTTCTATGAAATATTCTAATAATATGAGAAACTGGATTTCTGATTTCCATAAGCTATAAGTGATAATTATCTAAATTAAACCCAAAAAAGGCTTCAAATATTTTACTGTGAGATTTCACTATATATTTTTGAGATGCACCAATATGACCCAAAAGCAGGACACAGAAAAAGGTAAAGAAACAGAAAACAGACATTAAACAGCTGTTTTAAAACAATCTCAGCGGGGTTGGGGTTTTCTTGAACCAGCTAACACAAAGAAAGCCTAGCCTTAAGTTGAATCTAACCTCTCAGGTACATAAACTTTCTTTAAAGCTCTCATGTCTACCGTGAAAGGTGGCCTAGGCAGTAGTGGAAAATACTGAAAAAGGCTGCAACAGGCAAATATAAATACCATCATCTCCTGCTGCTACATTTGAGCCCCAGGCTCGCCCACATGACACTTATCCTACAAAAACTCCTACAATTATGTTTAGCCTCAGACTGCAACATCACGACAGGTCATTTTCACTGTTTTTAAGCCCACTATTATCTGTGTCGATAAAAACTTGGTAGAAAAAACAATCTGAGGCTGACTTTAAACCCGTTCACATGCACAGAAATCCAAATTGTCAATCAGATTTTCAACTTACAGCTGAATCAGTAGTAACTGGATGGAATCTGATCACTTGCATTAAACCATAACACAAGGGGGTCAAGCTGTCTTTTAGGTCATGTGAAATCAGATATGCAGATTAGTTAAATTAGTAAATTAGTTTACCACCCACAAACAAATATCAAACCTTTGTTATGATCTACTGACCCAGCGAGTACTTCTTGACTCCACTATGAAGCAACAAGCAACAGCTGGACAAATATGTTTGTTTTCACAGCTGATTCATTCTTCAGGTTCCGTTAGCTTGGATTCCATGAAGTGGGGCCACACATCAGTTCAACAAAGGAGACACGGTGCAGATTATTCACTCACGAGTCTGGCAATTAGATCCAAATATTATGGCTAAATGTGACAGAGAGATGATGCAGACAGCCCAGAGGGGATGTCTGCATCATCACTGCAATCATACAAGTTCCTTCAAAATCAAATTAGTGCTGTCACAAGTACGCCTTTGCAGAAATTTTCCATTTCTCTTTCAATTATACTGATTAGATTTTAAACTTTGAGAGTCATCAATAAACTTTCAGAATTATTTAACCCCTTAACATACAGCTAATAAGCTTAAGGATGTAAAAAACGAATCAAGTTTTACTGGAGAGTCAATTAAGCAACTTCAGATTTTCACGGCTCATAACAGAAAAATCTCATAACAGTCTAAAAATGCATTTTTCATGAAATGGGATCGTTAGATGATTCTTCATAACGGCCGAATAAAAATGGCATCAGATCAGTAGCATCGTGTCCAATAAGAGAGAGACAGAGATGGAGCTTGTATAAAATGTGAATGAAGCTCATCTCCCTGCAGCTACATCTGTGTTTCCAAGCTGTTCTGGTGTCTGACCGTGGAGCCGCCGACCTCCACAGAAACTCATTTATCTGTCGAGTCGTCAGCCTCGGCACGGTCGCTGCCTCGAAGGGAACCATCTCTGTTAACACTCGCCAACACCTCATCACGACACCAGAGGGAACTGACTGACTCACACACACCCACACAAAGCAGGCACACACAAACTGAGAGATATACAGGCTAAGTCAGTGGCCTGACCTGTATGGTTGGAGAACTGGACGGAGTTGATTGAGTCCACCTCAAACCCTAAAAGCTGAAAACAGAAGACACAGAGAGGAAATAGTTGTCAGAGGAAATCAGGAGAACACACTTTTACAGCTCGGCTGTGTTTTAAAGACTTCATTCTGTAGTCTCAGGTTGCTGGTATGTCTCAGGTACCACAAGGAGTTCACTGGTAATGATGTGTGAGGCACCAGGTTATGACATTAGTGAGATATACTTGTTCCTAACAAAGCTTTGATCTATTCAAAGGCCTATTGCATTTTGTCTTAACTGGAACGTTGATGGAATATCGATACTTTCATTGTGGTGGAGTTGTAGCCTCGGGCAGCACGGTGATGCCCAGTGTTTAGCTTTGTTGCCTAACAGCAAGAAGGTCCCGATCTGGCCGGGGCCTTTCTGTGCAGAGTTTGCATGTATTCTGGCTTCCTCTCACAGTCCAAAGATATGCAGTTAGTGGGGTTAGGTTAATTGGTGATTCTAAATTGGTCATAGGTGTGAATGTGAGTGTGAATGGCTGTTTGTCAGTCTGTGTTTGCCCTGCGACAGACTGGCAGTGTACTACAACAATTATTAAAAAGATTTAGAAATATGGTCATTACATTGTCATGATTCCATCACCATGTTTGGTTTGCATATTAAAATATTTAATCTGATTTAATTCTCCACAAGTAAGAGTTTATTGGTTGTCACAAAGCAGTAATTGCTCAGCTTTGATCAGTGGGAAAAATTATCTGTGATGGCTTAACCAAGTTAATTTTTTTCATGAAAGCAGAACAAGAACAGAAGGGCAGACACATTGGTTTCTGGGTAAACAGTTTGATTGAGTTTAATGTATAATGTGTTACTTCTCCATTGTGTCAAGTCAACCTCAAAGAGAGGATAGTCCTGGGTGCATGGTTTCCCGGGATCGCTTCCATTTGTCATTTTTAATGCAAAGGCTCACTAAAGAACAGTCCTTCTCAGTTTTACTTTGGCGGTTCAGTTGTAGCTAACTAGATAGTCTCAGTGCCTTTGTTTTGTGTTTGTGATACTAAATCAACATAGTAAAGCTGCAAAATAAGGAGCTGAAAATACTTTAATACTGTAAAGTTGAACATGAAAAAGTCAAACTGCAGTGGAGGGGAAAAGAATCACTCTGTTAGACTTCATTTAACCTTGATGGACATATACACATTTTCTAAATTTAACTTCTGCTGAAGTCTGCAGAAGACCTGCAAGAAACAGCTCGTGGTGTCCTCGCTCTCTCTGTGTTTCTTAACAGATTTGTTTTTATAAATTACCACAGAGAGAGAGACAACCACACACATGGCTCATCCACGTGCTGAGTTAATTGTTATCTGAATGTCTTTATTTTAATTGAGCTAAAGCTGGCAGAGTGAATGAGGTCTTTGTTCTTTTCAACTGACTGTGACTTTGAGATACAAGAATCCGCTTTCAGAGAAGAGCCCCTCCGCCCACCCAGGAACACAGTGTAGATATTAACTTTGACCTTGTATGTGCTTTCTGAAAGGTGGAACACTGTATTTGTTTCAGCAGCGTGAAGCACTCAGAAAACACGATTAACATGCAGAACAATTCACTGCAGTCACATTACACTCCTGTGCACACAGAACTGAAAGAATTAGGACTTTTTTGATATATTAACATTTGCATTATCCTTGAGGGAGAGTCCTTTGTTGCCCTAACTTACAGGACCGTCAGTGGTCACGTTACACTTTAAACCTCAAGTGATCTTTGCCTTGTCAAAATATTTAATACAAATTTCCTAAATAAAGCAAGGTAAATGGCTAAATGTGGCAATGAAAAATTGCTCCCTGTGTGGCTATAAAGCAGATTTCCAAAAGTGATCAAGTCCACTGTTGCCTGGACATCCTGATGCCCCTCTCTGTCTCTCTACCTGGAGTCAGTAGTTGCCTTTACAGACGAAAACACCTGCTAGTCTGGGACTAACTTCCTAATGGATGTCCCTGACTTCCCTACCCCAAACACTCTATTTCCCCCTCTTAAAAAATTGTTTTTAATTTTAAAATAATCCAAATTGTAATTACTGACCAAAGCAAACGCGATTGCAGTTTCTCTATAATGAAACAACTGCTGCTGTTTGACTTGTTATTTAACATTTTTAATGTAAATATCATACTAGTATTCTGGCTTACTGTAAAAGTACATCCTGTCCAAGAAGTCTGTGCTTCAGTTCTGATAAGCACTCATTTATTTTATGTAACCTTTACAATAAGTTGTTTGCTATTTTGTGAAATACATTGTTAGAAAATTAATAAACAATTGCCCCATAATTTTAACTTTTCAATATCAATGTAAACACTATCAAAACATAATATACAGAACATTTCCAGGAGATTAGACTGCATTTATTTTGCTGTATGTACCTGAAAAAGATGGCAGCTTTGAGCATAACACTACTTTCATTCCTGTTCAAGATACAAGACTGTTGTTACTCACAGTAATAGTGGGTGTGATCAATATATGTGTGATGAGGTTGCATTTCACCATTTAGTCAAGGAATTCTTTCAGCTTCAATTTTCAAATTTCAGTCAATTCAGAAGTGATTTTGAGCTTCCAGCCTATCACCTCCCGTCTGTTTGGAAACATCTGTTTCTTTGCTGTGACTATAAAAACTGTCACTGACATTTATCGCAGCGTGTTCTTTTGGCTCAGCGTGGATCCAAATTGACTGTTGATGCAAAACCGTGTATTTACAGCGGATGTACATGGGTGGGTCTAAGAATATGTTATTTAGGTCACATCTTCCCGCGCTCTATTCATGGGCCTCAAGTCACTGACAGACTGTTTGCACTGCTGCTGACGGGAAAGCTTTCACTCAAGGCGAAGAACTTAACAGATTTAAAAAAATTAAAAAAAATTATGCCTTCTTGGAGAAAAGCTTTTGGTAAATTCCCCCTGCGAGGAAGCCCCTTTCACAGCTGACGAAAGACGAGTTCAATTAACGAGTTGCACTTCTGGCTCATCACATCTGAGGCAACACAACAGCTAATTTTACCGCATCGTGACTTAGCTGGCAGCATCGTCTGCAATGACTGTTCAGTTCAGTTTGATTTATATAACAGAGTGAGAAATAAAAGTCAGCTTTTCTCCCCTATTTGGAAATGCCCATACCTGTGGGTGCATGTCACTAAAGTCTGATTTAACTTAAAAGTTTAATAATAAGGATCACTTATTCCACTTTAACAGCTACACTCTTCTTTTGTGCAGTTACTCTGTACAATATTTTGAAAGAACAACTATTCCTCTCCACTTCTTGAACTGAAAGGAAATCAAGATGTAAAATTTATATGTACTCAATATTTTTTAATGTTAAAAAAAATCACTGTTTGATATTATGGAGGGTACCAGTGCCCTTGAATTCTGTTTCTATGTGAAAGCTGAAGCTTTAACTTTAAGGCAGCCTGTCTCCATCTTTTCTGACGTCATTAGGAGGAATCCTGTGGCAGCCAATCAGAGCCCTGCTTTCTCATGTTGCCGTCTCCTGGCTGCTGACATGCCACAGATTCTCCATCCTGACAGAAGAGAGAGGGATACCCGGCACACTCGCTGACATCATCCTCATCACCACCATCATCATCATCTTATCCTGATCTGTGACACCAGCTGAATCATGCTTGTCACTGTGCATGGTGAGTTTCTCCTTCATTGACCTGTGGGTTTTCCATTGGAGTCTAAATTTAACACACTGCCCTTTTTTTTAAATTA
Organism: Etia nguti; assembly: GCA_015106755.1. Classification (NCBI taxonomy): domain Eukaryota; kingdom Metazoa; phylum Chordata; class Actinopteri; order Cichliformes; family Cichlidae; genus Etia; species Etia nguti. The sequence goes on along the minus strand of VUQG01043753.1, from coordinate 50,354 downwards.
ATTAATTTTTGCTTTTGTCCACAAGCATCAGAGGTGGTTCATTCACACAGTCTGTCTGCCACAATCACCATCCAGACACACTCATTATACACACTGGCACCATGATCAGTTTCTATAAAATGTATGTTCTTGCAGACTCTTGATACTTCTAACGCAAAATGCTGCCTCTCTCAACAAGGCTTATCCATGCGTTTATAATGAACACCATGTTCAAGCATGAGCGTGTTAATTATTGCACCAGGACACTGCAGTGCAGAACGATATCAATTTTGTCATTGTTTTATCAGATCTGCGACCATATGTCTCAGACATTCGGGTGAAGAGAGAAGCTGAGTGGTTAACTGATCACCACCTGGGGAGTTGGATCAGGTGGCAGAGGAGGACGCTGGACAGCCCTGGTGCACCCAAACCTATTGTGAGGGTGCACTGAGAAAATCCAGCAGATGTAGAGGCCCTGGTCCACAAAATCTTCAATTCCCACCTCCAGCAGAACTTCAAAAGCATTCCAACAAATATTAGAGATATTGAGACTGAAAAGACCATATTTTGTACCTCCATTGCCAAGGCAACTGCACAGAACTGCAGCCACAAAGTAGTGGGTGCCTGCTATTGTGATAGTCCCTAAACCAGATGGTACAAAGCCATCAAGCTCAAGAATGAGTTGTATTGGGCTTGGTTACCCTGAGGTATGTCAGAGGTAGCTGACAGGTACCAGCAAGCCAAGAGTGGCTCTGACAGGAGCTGAAGCAAAAACATGGATGTGGGAGGATCTTTGTTAGGCCACGGAAGAGTTTAAGTTGGTTTCAGGCAATTCAGAAGGTGAAAGCAATGCTCCAATCACAAAAACGGACAGGTGAGGTGGTTCAGGTATCTGACTAGGATGCCTCCTGGGCTGAGGTGTTCCAAGCACGTCCTGTCAGGAGACTCCAGGGTAGACTCAGGGTACAGTGAGTATATCTCTCAGCTGGTCTAGGAATGCCTTGGTATTCCCCCCGAATCAGCTGATGGAGGTGGCTAAAGAGAGGGATGCCTGAGTGTCTCTGCTTAGGCTGCATTATCGCTGTATTATATAATAATATTATGGAGAAACTGAAGAAAAAACAACCTAGAACCCAGCAAATTTGTTTTCTATTCAGATGTTTATCATGAATCCAAGACTTCAGTCTTGAAAACTTAGGTGAGTAGGATTACTAATACTTGTCTCTAAGCTATAAGGAGCCATAATGTAATTTTGTACAGTACACTTTACATTGCACTAGTTAACACTGCTTTAGTATTAGCCTTGTACAAAGAGGCTTTAACCAGGCGTAGTGGTTGAACATTAGTGGCTCTACTGGACTCTGGTGACATGCATCAAAGCCTACAAGTCATTGGGATAACCGCAAAATTCATCCTGGGGTACTGCAAGCTAAAAATAAACCTGAACCTTCTTACAACAAGCTCCAGTCTTGCAGGGTGATGTACTGTACTGTTGGCCAATAGAGCCTCACTATCACTACTGACTGCGTCACTACTGGCACTCTAAAATTATAACCATCCTCACTGTAATCAAGATAATCACAGGCTCAAAGCAATCCATCTGCATCATCCTATGTCCTGGGTTTAAATGTGCTATACAGTAAATAAAGGTGACATAACTGTAAACATCAGAGATCACAAAGGAAAAGATTTTCACTTTCACAGTCAGTTGATGGCAAGAACACTACGTCTCCTGTCACTTATTAAATTAACTATGAAGGGCCAACTTTAGACTCTAGATTCAAATGGTGCATTTATTTGAAACAAAACAGGAAAATTTCTTAGGAAAAAAGAAAAAATGGCATATGTACAAAAAAAAGGCAAATTTAAGAAAGAAAGAAAAAAAGAAGAAAAGGTCAAGTTCACAAGAAGCAGGCAAACTGACAAGAAAATTGTACAAAGGCATTTCTTAACTTCTGAAGAAGTAAAGTTGGAAAGAAATTCACATACTTAAAATCCTTGGATCACTAACTCTAACAAAATGCTACTAGAACAACAAAATCACATCTTTCCAATACTGTGATGAGGCAGTCATATTATAATGCTTAATGAAATCATGTTCATTAAAACTATTTGTTCTGCGACTCATCCTCTGGACTGTGTGCTGCTGGAATTTGAATCTGAAAAAAAAGTCCTACCTGAGCACTTCAGAACCAGCTGATCATTTGTTATGATCAGCTAACACATGTTATATAACATATGATATCCAATGGCCATTACAAAAAAAATAACTTCACAGTATGAAGACTTTCTGAGTTACAGGCTATTAATTTGCCTACTCTTTTTTCTTCAAAACATCTTAAGTGCAAGACACAGCTGCATTAAATTTTCATTTTACATTTATTAAACAGCAGGCAAAACTCACACAGCAAAGTTGTTCCCACTGTTAAGTAAGTTGCTCTACACCCTTTATCATTAGTGCAACACTTTGTGGTTCTATAAGACAACTTCCAACTTCCTTTTACCTCCCTATTGGGCTAGAGTACTGCTAATACGCATCCCTATTCAATGAGGGTGATAGGACTACTGGTGGGATGTAACGTAGTACTTCTGCTCATTCATTTGTGTTGTATGTTAATAAACTACTTTACTATCATAGTTAGCCCTAAAAATCATGGAATCGTGGTGTCCAACCAGATACTTGCCATCAAGTACAACTTAGAGGAACCTTGCAGTCACAAACAGCTAACACACCTCTATTAGCCGTTTGTGACTCCAAGGCAGAATTATCTTGAAATATTTAGCAAATCTGTGATAATAGTACTTCTGCTGATATAAAAACTCTTACTTTTAAGAGTAAAAGTATAACACAACTGTTTAATTTAATAAAAAGTATCTCATCCTCATAAGTCTTCAGTAGCTACATCATACTGTAACAGTCCTGTTGACCTTCATCAGGTAGCTGATTGTAATTTAATAACCTAAATGTATTAGCAATAAGCATTTTTCTTTCACCTGTTACACACTCAAGTGAACAGAGATTTTGACTTAATATTTTGTCCCTTAATAAAACTAAAATTAAATATATATTCTACCTGGGATAAGGTATCTTGGGTCAAGCTTTTCAACCAGTATCTTAAAGCCCTACTTTGCTACACCATATAACCGCATCAGTAAATTACATCCATTTTGCTCTTCCTGACACTTGGAGTACAGCTTTAAGTGACAGGAGATAATAGTAGCATACATTTTAGGTGATATCATTTTGAGGATACATTGCCCACCTCTAGTCAACAGTGTGTTTTTCCTCATGTCCTGAAACAAGTCTGTTGTTTCCACCTTAAGCAGGAACTATTTTCAAAACTACTGCTTTGTTGTTGTTATTATAACTACCCTTTTACTAAATTGCTGACACAATGCTCTCAGTTTCAGACATGTGTGCGCTTGTCTTGTGTCATATCATGATACCACTGTATAATCATGTAAATACTTTTATCAGTATTACTGTGAATGATGAGACGTGGTGCAGCTAATAGCTAACACTGCCTTCTTTCATTTGCCTTCTTCATATTGATGAAATTTGTTACCTCTACTTTGACCCATTGTAATTGTTAATTATCAGGTTGTTCTCCCTGTATTCCCCCCTAAAAGCCTTGATCTGAAATAGAGGTCATATTTCTCCAATATCAGCCTCTCTTCAGACTGCAGACTTATTTGCAGTTCCTACAGTTTCCAAAAGTTGAATGGGAGGCAGAGCCTTGAGCAATCAGGACCCTCTCCTGTGGAAGAAGCTCCCAGTTTGGATTCAGGAGACAAAAACTTTTGTTCGTTTCCAGTTCCTGAGACAATTTCTGCTGGAGGTATTTTCCTGGTAAATGGGAGTTCTTTGTTCCCATTGTCACCAAGTTCTTGCGCATCATTTGGGGTTTGCTCTGCGGTATTGTAGCGTCTTTCTATTTCTACTACTTCAAATATTACACTTTATACTCCATACCATTTATATTAAAGCTTTGGTTACCTATTATGTTCCAGAATTCAAACTAGAAATATAAAGGTATATTATGCAGTATTATTATAGAAAAGGTACCCAGCAGATGCACTAATGTATCATATGCTATTCTGCACAAGGACTACTGTTACTTGAGTTATATTTTGATGATAAAACTTCTATAGTATTACTTCAGTAAGCTTAATATTTGATTATGACTTTATACAAAGGGCTTGAAAATCATGCTCAGTAATTTCTACATTTTAATTCTGGTTCGATATTCGCACTTGCTTTTCCTAAGGAAATCATACTAACATCAGGGGGTGCAATCCAGTTCACAGGGAAGATTTTAAAACTGTAGTAAAGGAGGGTATAGTTTTTTCACTGGTATTTTTTTCACTGCAATATTTGTTTTGTAATGACAATAATAAGAAATATTATAACTGCACTGATTTTCTATGCAATTCCTCAGGCTGTTAATCACTGTTTGATGATTCATTCAGAAAGTACTGGTAGGCTACACGTTTTTATACAGCTTAAACACACTTGCTCTACTGCCTCGTGTTTTCTCTCCACGGATAATGATGAAGAACACCTTGCTCCATTATCGGACACCCTCAATGACAGGTGTTGCGCCGCATTTTCTCTAGCAGATAACGACTTTCCTCTTCATTTGGTGGCTAAATGTGCAAATAACGAAGACGCTGGTGGAAAGAAAACACCTCTGCTGATTAACATTCCCATCTCTGATAAGGATGCACAGCTTTGTGTTTTTTTAAGAGGGGATGAAGCGCTATTATGCACGACACCTGTCGTCGCGGCTGTCCCTCAATATCTGGACTACTACACAGTTATTTTTAGCATCTCGTTGCACATCTAGCGTCGCCGTCGATTATGTCCGTTTTTCACTCTCACAGCTGGGAAATTACAACTAACCGGAGCCATAAATAAACGCATCCAAGACTGTACTAACTTTCCACCATCTAATTAGCCATTTACACGCTACTGTTTGGCGCTGATAAGACTGCCGCAGTCGGATTTTGTTGGCAAAGGGCAGCGAAACACGGCAGACAGGGTCGTGTCCGATAACGAGCGTCTGGTCGCTCGTTGTCCGATAACGGGTGCATGCACGTTGTATTTACCTGTAACGGGAAAGAGGCGCTCTTGTTGCCCACATATCCCCGGACTACATGGCTCTGTATGGACAGAACGCGGCATTCCATGGCGGCTCCCGGTCAGCCGAGGAAGAGATGCAGATAAATATTCTCCGTTATTCGACGAGAGTCACGTCTTCACATAACAACACCGGGAAAACACAGTTTGAACGCAACGACCGCGCCGCCGGTAGGGAAAGAGGAAACGGTAGTTAGCCTGCTGGCTAGCGGCTGTGTGCGCGCGTACGTCTGTGTGAGCGCTGGTTGTAACCAGAGCCCTTAACGAGTGATAGAGAACGGTGACGTTGGGGAAGGAGGGGGAGAGGGGGGTGTCGCGCGGATACGCCAATAATACACAGACGCGCGCGCACAAAAACAGCGGGAACCGTATTATTTACGGTAACCCTTTTGTGTACTTTTTGCAGTGTTGACATTAAAGTCCTTCATGTGTTGAACCATGCAACCGAACGGTAGCACGCAGCAAGGACAAAATTTACACACATACACGCACGCGCGCTTGCCGTAATTCTACACAGGCATTCTCTGTGACCGCCTAACGACTGACGTCACCACCACAAGCGCATCCCCATCAGCACAGCTGGATTTGAATGAATGAGCTCTTATTTTTTCTATTTAGTTCTATTTAATTCTATTCTGTATACAACCGAATTGTTATAGATGACATTTTACATTAACTTATTATTCAGATGCAGTGTAAATTAAATGACTAACACGTAAATGGCCAAAGCAAGAGCAAAATTTAGGATTTTTTTTACGATGTAGTTTGGCGCTGTGTTCCTTTTTTGGCGTTTTATGACTCACACCATCTCTATGACAGAGTCGTGACTGGAGGACGGTGGGTGGGGGCTGGGGGTTTGAAGTGACAAGTGCTGCTTCTGTCACCACATGCCAAAACTGAGAGGCAACACAGAAAAAGATAGCTCACATATGCAGAGAAGACAGAAAAATGTGAGGGTGTAAGGTGCAGAAACAGAGAGGTATATGGAAGATAAATAGAGCCAAATGAGAGCGATGTGGCTGACAGCTCCATCTGGTGTTCAATGAGGCATTGTGTGTGATACTTTAATTGCATCTCTCTCACACACACTCACACTCACACTAATGCTGCTGAACATCAAAAAAAGACTTTTTGTGTGTTTTAATCTAATAAATTTCATTATTGGACAACACACAGAAAACAAACAGGTACAAATAACACGTTTCCCACATTTTAGCCAGCACACCACACAGTTAGATTTCAATGCATATGCTTCCTCTTTTTTCTTCCATGGAATAAAGATGAATTGAGGAGTTAATGGAGGGGGAGAGGTTGAGGAAGAGTGTAGAGAGTTGGAGGCACCATTCATGGATCATTTGGAGTCCTGGTCCAATTTGGGATCTAGAGAGAAAACAGCAGAAGTGTGTTAATTTTTTTTTAATCATCTTGTAACATTTTTGTCATTTCATGTTACTGCCCATCATTAGCAGTGCTACAGAACAGCAGCATCATAAGATTAAAAAGAGAATCATCTCCACAGGGAGATATTCTAAGCATTTCTATACATTTTAAATGAATCGCTCTTTTAAAAAGTTTTCCTCTTGCATTCCTACTATAAAGGGAGTTTTTCCTTTCCACTGTCACCAACTTCTTGCTCACAGTGGGTCATGTGAATGCTGAGTTTTCTTCCATTATTGTATTGTCTCTACCTTACAATAAATAACATTTTGAGGTGACTGTTGTTGCAAATTGGCACTATGTGAATAAAACTGAACTGAAATTCTCCCCTTTCTGGGTGTGAGGCTAACACTGCTGTTGTTTCTGTTTTTCCCGTCATACTCCTGGCTGCTGCTATGATTAGGTATCCACCAATATGATTTTTGGATCCAGTCTCATCCTGAATTAAGAATCTTAATCAGATTTCTGTGACAACAAGCTGTATTTTATGATGGTTCACGTCAACCTGCAGTTCATCCATCTAAGTAGAGACACTCAGACCTCCCTCTACCCAGCCACCACCCCCAGATCTTCTGGGGGGATATGAATGCAGTATGTCTTGGGTCTGTCCCAGGGTCTCTCCTCACTTAAAATTTAAGCCAGATCCCCAAATCATGCAGTAGAGCTCCAATTTTTTCCCATTTATGAATTTATTATATGAGGGCAATTTGCCACCTGAAACGGTTGGAACAGAGCGGCGTTATTCTTTATACACAGTCCAGGTGGATTTCTCATACCACTCTACAATGCCATGTGACTGAGCGTTTCCCATCACTCCCTTCATCATCTCTCTCACCAGTGAAGGTGAACTGAGGGAAGCTGCTGAGGTCTCCTCCTCCGTAGACTCTCTGGAGCTTAGCCGTCTCCTCTGACAGGTTTTTTTGGTAATCTGGCTCCGCCTCCAGGAATCCTGCATTTGACCTTAAAGAGTGAGATGACAAACTCAGCTGATGTCTCTTTACACCGCTTGCTTCCAGGTAAAGAGTTTCACTCACACAGATTTTATGAGGAAAAGGATACTCAAAGTTAAATAAGAATACATGTAGCATGGAACAAATAGTAGGAATAAACAGTCCATGTGTGGCCAATACCTGCCAGACACTTAGAAAAAACGTAATTACGGTTGATTTTCTGATAATGGGATTTCAACAGATAATTATATCTGGTAGTGTGGATAATGCTGCTGAGGAAATTTACAATAATTAATGTGTTGGTTATTCTAGCTGTAATGTAGACTCTCTAAATGTTTTTCTTATTATTAAATTGAACTGTAGCTCTTTATCTCTCTACCTGTGCATATTAGCATAT
>VUQG01043753.1:7328-34160 GCA_015106755.1 Etia nguti | reverse complement strand
TTGTAGCTGTTGGCATGATGATACTGTTTATATAATTTGGATTATTTCTTTATCTTGTCAAGGTCCATGTCATCATTGTCAATTGTTTAAGCTGTACGTTACTTTATGTTTTGTTATTTTATGTAGTCAAAATGTTGGTGCTTTTATTTTGAAAGTCAAGCGCGCTTACAAGTCGCGCTAGTTTCCTCTTTGGGAAGAAAAGAAGGAGAAAACACCTGTAAGCGCGCAGCAAGAACGGTCTTTATCGAAAGTCATGTTAAGTTGGATGGACTTTAACTACACACGGTTAAAGGAAACCTCAGAAGAACGGCGGCTACTTTCCTTTTTGCAGCATGCAGCCAACGAGGTATTTATTGTTTTATCGTGTTTTGTTGTACAGTGTTATTTTTGGTGCTGTGTCTTACGTTGAGTTTTATTTTGTTAATGCTGTATAGTTTTCACGGTGGCTTTGGAGAGAGGTCTTCAAATAAACCAGTGACAGAAAACCACCTGCGTCTGCCTGTGCTTCGAGGGAATTATAAGTGATATGAACATATTTAGAACTTACCAGAATGAAAATGTCTGGAGCACACCAACAGATATTTGGACATTGTTTGAGAACTGGATATCAGCTGGTCTCACAACCGCTATCCAGGCTAGACACCTTCTTTTGGTAACATCCGCTACATGAGCTCCCTCATGTTGCTTCCAGGTGGGGAAAGAATGAAAAGATAAACCATTTTCAAGCTTATTCCCTTGCCGGTCGTGTGAGCTAACATTACAACCAACCACACAGCAAGTACGAACCATAGCTGGTGTTATCCGTGTGCTTTCGCTCCTCTTTCACTAGCACTTTGTTTGGCCCAGAAAAATGGCACCTCAACCAAAAATCCTGGTCACGCCCCCTATCGTGACATCATGCTCCAAAGCCCTATAAGCTGGCTGAAATTTTGAGCCATAGGCGTGGCCATGACTCAACAGGAGGGAGAAGAGCATAAGAGCAGTAAAACAACTGGATCCACTTTCGTTTTCAAAAATTTTTCTGCAGAGATGAAAGGATAGGAGAGGAGTCATAAATGCAGATGATTCGCTAGGTGGCTTTGTTCCCCCCACAGGAAGAATGCTTGAAGTGAGAAGATTTGGGGGTTTGACAAAGGCCATAAAAAGGAAGTGCTGGTCCAACCCACAGTGACGGGCTGTTGATCAGGCCTACAGCTTTAAGCCACATGGACAAACAGCAAAACCAGCTGGTGTGTTTGAATGCCCATCTCTACATACATTTGGACTGTGGCCATATGGACAAGAAGAGACATTTATGGAGCACTGCAGAACTTAACCACTCTGCAGAGAGATGTGTGATCTATACACTGGGGAATGCACCACAAAGCTGGAATTCTTTTGGAAATGCTAATTCCTGACATGACATGACAGAAGCTGTGTGTAAATGAAGCCTACACTGAAACTGTCAAACACAAGGGGTGCATAACTGGAAAACCTGTGCTTGTGTATGGTTAGACCGTTAGAGGGGTTAAGCCATATACAGGGTGAGGGGGAGATGACCCTTTGTGATCAGCAGGAAGTCGCACAAAAACACCCACATCCACACACTCACACACATGCTCGCACATGCATACACACACACACACACACTCAGTGACTTAGTTTTATGACGCACCACAAGGGGGTTTTACAATGGGTGTTTGTGAAACTGTATGTCACAGAATAAAAGGCTGCAGGGGATGCTGGTTCTTTGGAGTCGGTTGAGTTCGAGGGCAGAGATGCTGCTCTGAGATCCTCCCCTTGCAAGTAAAACCGGTTAAACTGTTCGTCTTGCTTTCTTCATGGGTGATAAGTCTCTGAACTAGCGGGCCTGCTGAAGCGCAGACCCAACAATCACAAATAGCTCTTTCAAACTATATATGACCATTTAACATTTGCATATTTTCATCTCGCTCTCATTAGGCCTTTCTCCTCCTCTTCATCTGCCACCTCCACTACAGCTCTTTCTCACCTCAAGCCTCATCTCCTGAACTAAAAGTCAACGCTGTAACAGAAGAAAACATGCATAAACATCCTTTTTATTCCCAATATTGTCACAATTACTTATTGTCAGCAGACTGGACATACTACCTTCCCATCTCTGTACAGTTGACAACGAGCTGGCTAAACAAGACTCGGTTATAAGCAATTGTATTATTGTAGGGTGTACCTTACAATATAAAGCACCTTGAGGCGACTGTTGTTGTGATTTGGTGCTATATAAATAAAATTGAATTGATTGAATTATAAACTAAGATTATGCCAGTTAATGTTAGGATGGAGAGTCCTAAATTTCCCCCTTTCCCTGAGGTCCCAAATTTCTCACATCATATGAAAGTTTGTTCACAAAGTGTCCAAGCCCAACAACGTTAGATCAATCTCAAAGAAAGTTCCACTAATGCCGGCTAAACGAAAGAAAAGTTCAGGATCTCTTCAGCAACTCACCTCAGTATCACTGTCATGAGACAGAAGTGAGCTTCATTTACTCACCACTCGTGTCAGCCTCCTCCATCTCAGACCCCTGATATATTGTTAGCTGAGGTAAAGAGTTTTTGATGTAACACAGATAAAACGTAAAGTACTAAAAAATATTGAGTTGACACATTAGTTTTGCTTCCTGATTTATTGCTAACTAAAACATGGCTGACTAAAATGTGTTGTCCCACAGCAATCAGTTCAAATAAAAGGATTACATAATTGAACTGGGAGGGGCAAGAAAACAGAATTTAGTTGACTTGGATCTACTGACATCTAGTGGCGAGATTTTACAACTGTACTTCTAAAGGCACTTTTCCATTAGTACCTACTCGGATGGACTTGCCATGACTCAACCTAATGATTCTTGGTGGTAATTTCATGAATACTATTTTGGTAAGTTTCTTGCTGCCAAGAGATCAAAGATTGGGCGTAAGCCAATCTGCCACCGTGCTGGGCTGCAGCATTCAGTAACAGACCTCCATTTATTAAATCAAACACACATGGAAGATTTGAAATTAAGTTTAAATCAAACAGCATAAAAAAAAACATTATTAAAAAATGTACAAGGCATCATTAGGTACTGGAGTCAAAACAAAGCCAAAGCTGAAACGAACCAACATTACCTCCAGTCTGCAAAAGCAATGCATACACACACTGAGAGGCAGATGTATGAGAGCATTGGTACAAACACACAGATTTGCAGTTACAAGTATCCAGGAGAATGCAATGATACATTTACAAGAAGACAAATGCTGGATTAAATCTCTTTAGTAAATTAATAGAACCAAATAATCAGCTGCTCATTCATTAACGAGGGGTGGGGGGGACTAACCATCGGTTGTCACAAGTGGTCACCACAGCGGGCTATAGAACCCAAAGAAAATGAATGCGCACTGCCTGGCCCTTCACATACTTTATTCCAGCCTGCAAACCAGCTAAGACTGGCTTGTTCTGCAAAGCACCATGCAAATGCCAAAGCAAACAGATAAGTGCACCTCCACATATCTTTTATAAGAACGTTCCTCAACAGTCATCAAGTTGTCACGTTTAACACAGTGAAACAGGTTGTTAAGTAAGACTTGCACTAATATTGTGCAAGATTAATTAAAGATTAATTACTTCCCATCAGGATATATTTTGGATTTATTCAATGGCACTTGCAGTACTGCTCAGATTCACACTTGAGAAGCATGATGTTGTGAATGGGCTGTATTGTAGTCACCTTTAAGAACTGTAATCAGAATGCAGTATTTTGCTTGAATAAATTTAACAAAGACTAATAAACTCTTTGTGAACTGGCTGAAGGGCTAATGGAGACAAACTGTATGGCTACATGAAATGACTGTGTGAGGCATATATTTTCCCAGTGTGGCACTTAGTGAGGCTGAACGTACTCTAAACAAACAAGGGGGTTATGTAACATGTGATGTGCTAGAGAGGAGCTGACAAGACATGGTTATCTTACCTAGCAGTTAGTCATGATGCTACAGTACGTAAACTGCCCATTATGGTTGCTGTATTGGTAGTATTATGCGCAAACTGTGGCGCGACCACAGCCCTGTCACCGTTTATACTAGATTGGTGTGCACTGCTGTTTGTGAGGGCAACTATGGCAGGCGTGATGGGTCCTTAACATTAACCATGTAATGCCACGTCACCGCGGGGTGATTGAGTGAGTGAGCAGCAGCATCTGTAAATGAGTTGTTTTGCAAATGCCCAGAATGAGGCCGCGCACCTATTAAGGGGGGAAAAAACCCCCCCAAAAAACCATTCAACACATACAGCATTCTCTCTCAGAGATCATTTTACATGCGAATGTAGCCGAGATCACAGCACAGCTGTTGTTTTTAAACTGAGGTTATAAAAATCTGGATTCTTAAAATGCAACACCCACCGCCATCCTCCACACCTTTAATTAAAATCTACTCATTTACTTTCAATTAAAAATCTAGATTTTCAGTCTTTAGCCTTAAAGATGTAAATTAAAAAAAAATTTTTTCAAGGAATGTTAAAACCAAGGACGTCCATTTTATCTCAGGATCTAAAGTCTTGCTGAGTTGTTCTCTGGGTTGAGTTTGAATTTTTCTGCGAGCGAGCGGTTTAGAGTTCAAAGTTCATCGTCATCGCTGCTCTCCCAAGATGCAAGATTTGGAGATTTCCGAGGAAGGAGTTTGTGCTTCTGTCAGGAATCCTCTCCGCCTTCCTGGTTGATCACATGCTGGTATCCCCGGCTGTTTATTGGCTCCTTGTGCCGACAAAGAACGCCGAGGATGACGACAATGAGGACAAGGAGCACACATCCGGTCACAGCCAGGCTGGTGATGACCACTGGAAATATGAAGAAGAATGCAAAAATGATGCTAAATTGTTTTAATCTTTTTTTTTTTGTTTTATGTTAACAGTCAAGTGTGTCGTGTTTTATTATGTGTGAAGTGCTCACCTTTATCTGTGTGTTTTGAAGGGAGCTGACACTCTTTTTCTCTGTCGTCTGAGATGGAGAGCTTTGTAATTGTTACAAACTCATCCAGGGGGCAGTCAAGGGAGCAGCCCGGTAACTGAAGCGGGTACGGGTTCACCGTGCTGTCGTTCCGGTAAAACACTGACACTGAAGCAGAGCTGTGTGGACACGAGACAGAGACTTTTACAATTCAAAGTCCCATCATCCTCGTACTTTTGGCCCACTTAAATCTACTTTTATCAACTCCATGGAGTCTGTTTTACAGTGATGCTTTCATGTGCATTTACCCGTTGTCTTCCCTGTACAGCTCAATCATGAGACAGGAGGCATATGGTGGCTGTATTCCATTAAATACGCTCAAGCTGGCCAGCAGAGCGGCTACAGTGGTGTCATGCTGTGAGGCACACACAGACACACGTACATAAAGAATAGTATAGGACAGCTTAAGCTAGCTTACTTAGCTTAGCAAAAAGATCAGTAACAGGGAAACTGCTAACCTGGCTCAGTCAAAAAACAAAACAATCTTTTACCAACAATTCAAAAAGTTACTAGTAAGTCTTTGAACTAGCTCACCGCTGAGAGCATCATCATTTTCAGCTGCTGTTTTGGGTCTGGAACGGCCATCTTGGAAAGATTCTTCACGATTTCACCGAGCAGCATCCCTGAAAGACAGACAGCAGATACTATTACCCCTTTTAATCCTGCAGCCATTAATGACAGCTCGAATCATTTTAATACTGTTAATAAATCTCCTGAAAAAACAAACCATCATTTTCAATTATTTGCTGCTCCTAGCGAGTGCTGTGTGTATTTCTATATGACTGTGTGTTAACAGACTCTCTGCACTAAATCATACTCGTTATTAATCTCTGGCTCTCTTCCACAGCATGTCTTTCATTCTGTTTTCCTTCTCTCATCCCAACCGGTCACGGCAGATGGCCGCCCCTCCCTGAGCCTGGTTCTGCCGGAGGTTTCTTCCTATTAAAAGGGAGTTTTTCCTTCCCACTGTCACCAAAGCACTTGCTCATAGGGGGTCATGATTGTTGAGTTTTTCCTCTGTATGTATTATTGTAGGGTCTACCTTACAATATAAAGCACCTTGAGGTGACTTTTGTTGTGATTTGGTGCTGTATAAATAAATTGAATTGAATAGAAAAAAAAAGACTGTAACACAGAACCATTGTTATTCAAAAAACGATTAAAAAAAGACAACATGCTCTTTCAAATATGAACACACTGCAGATTATCATCAAGCAGTCACAAATACTTTTTACATATATAAAAACCACAATAAAATCAACAGCACCACTGTTTTCAATTAATCACACTCATAATGCTACTCTAACCCACTGCCAGATTAACCCTAGAACACCAACGTCGGGTGACTTTCATCCACATGATGAATTTTCTTTATGAGACACTGTATAGGAGGAAATAAACGATTACTTAAACTTGCCATGTATGTTTTATCGGGTAAAATATACCCAGCGTTAGTGATGGTGTTACAAAACTGCATGCAGCATTCAAGGGTTACATTCACACCTTCTCCAGGCCCGTTGCTGCATTTAACCCATGTAGTGAGAAGCATTTCAGAATATTTTAAACTACCAACAATCCCTCTGGTTAGTTTCATAATAATTACTGTGTTTCACAGGAAGGGAGCCAGAGGAGAAGATGAAGCACTAAATCTTTATGGGCAACTTTACAAACTAATAATACTTCTACAACTACTACTTAAAAATGACAGTGAGCACAAAATTGAATTGTATAAAACACTGAGTACTGGACTGTAAATAACCAGAGGCTGACTCTGTATGAAAGCAGAAATCTTCAGTATATCTAATCTAAAAGTGTAATCGACAGTTCTGTCTCTATAACTCGGTACTACATGTTTAATCTTTGTTACCAGACAGTAAGAGCAGATTACGTACTGTTTTTGTAGCGTGCTCTTATCGTAATCACATTTCCGTTTTTGAATTTTACAGAAACTGCAAGTTTCACATATGCAAAAGTAATACAGATGACCCTTGCCAAGTCACGGTGCAGATTTCACGGATTTCTCCTTAGAAATGAACTATATACTGTTCTTTGAAACAGAAACCACAAATATCCTCCACAATTTCTTTTATGGCTTTCTCCGTGTCAATATATCATTTTTCATGTGTATTAACGCCAAATTATTAATACTACATACATTTTTTAGTACTGTAGAGAGAACACAAAGCAACTGTAGAGGCTCAGGATGCTGAAATACATCCTGAGCCTCAGAGGCAGGAGTTTTGAAAGTATCCAATCCAAGAGTGCTATTCATTTCTCCTTACTGCAGATGGAGTCCAGTATTCCAACATCATAACAAGTGTTCTCATGTTTTTCATTTTGTTCTTCTAAAAACTCTAAGAAGTCACCCACACATATTTAGGTTTTGTTTTTTTTCCATAATTCACAGGTGCTCCAGAGACATAAACCCTGAGAATTTCTTGGGTCGACTGAATTAATAAATGCACAATGAAATACTGTTATATAAGGAAGTGAACAGAAAAGCAGATTTTTGGCACATCTAATATTTCATGTATTTTACCTTAAGGTAAACAAACAACCACGAAAATGATTAGTCTGATAAATAAAAATTATTTCTTGTCAGGCTGACGCTGAAACCTAACAAATTTAGCTTTGGTAGCCCCCCCTCACCACCACCACCACACACACACACACACCTCCCTGCAGCCGACTCTTCTCCTGCTGTTCGTGCACCGCAAATATGACCTGTAAACACGTCACATTAGATAATATTAGTAAATATCAGTACTGAGATCAGAAACTCTAAATAAAAGCTGAGATGGAACCACAGCTTTTACCTGAAATCCAAAGTCTTTGAGCTTTCTCAGCTTCTTCATAACATCAGGTGAGACCCAATCAGGAGCCGTCATGTTGTGACGAGACTTTGGAGGGGGAGGGGGCGGGGCAACACAGGCAGACATAATGAAGAGTTTTTTCATACTTTCCTACTTAGTTATTCAGTGGCTGCACTCCGTGACCCAGCTGTGCTCTGCTCAAATGAAATTTCGCACTATTTGATGTATAAATGGCAATTTTTACTTTACTTCATTCTCATTAAACCCCCTCCCGAGGTAAAAGTGTGAATAGTGTAAAAGTGGCACACGCTTGCTCACGCGGTCCACACTAAGCCAGCCTGAAATGCAGGAAGTGAGACAAGAAAAATGTGAAACTGCTGTGAGCAGCACTTTGCTGTTCCTTAAACGGCGTGTTATCCAAACTGTTCATCATTTCCTCAAAATGGTCAGTTTAGTTATTAGAATAAAAATCATGTGACATGTGAGATTTGCCAAGTCACAACACAAATAAGCAAACTTAAAGTAACAGCTTGTGAATTTCCTGACTAGCAGGGTGCTGTTATTTTTAAACTAAAGCAACGTGATGGCCTCCATTAGCCGCATATCTGACGGCAGTAGAAAACATTTGATCATTTAAAACTGGGTCTATTCTACTCTGACATGTTTTTCCTGCAAATAAAAACTCAACAAACAGGCTGACAGAGAATTTGGCTTTCACTTGGTGTTTGTAATGTGTGTGTGTGTGTGTGTGTACATGCATTCTCACCTCACAGAAGAGAGTGTCATACACACTCCAGACTGTTTCCACAGTGGTGTTATTCAGCCCCGTTTTGTTCCTGACCAAGTCTATGATATCCTGAAGAGAAGAACAAAGCAGACTCATGAATAGTGTACCTCCAACTCTTACTCTTTATTCTCCAATGATAAAAAGTCATTTACAATCCTGTGAAAAAGAACATTTTCACAGGATTGTATGCATTCTTTAAAAAACCAAGTACACCCATGATTCAGTGGCTTGTAGACTGTAAGTAATCATATTCTTTGTGACTTTACTTTGTCTCTCTTTGGGTTGCTGTTCTTTACAACATTGCTTCAGTTCATTGAGGTTTGTGGGCATATTTTTATGCAAAGCTCTCTTAAAGTCCTTTGTGGTCTGATTTCAGCCAGTTTGAGGTCTGGACTTTGACTGGGACATGTCAACGCATTGATTCTTTTGTTTGTCAGGATTGTTAGTGTGCCTGGGATTATTGTACTGTAACAAGACCTGTTTCAGCCCAGCTTCAGCTGTTGGACAGATGCCCTCACGTTTGACTCTGGAGTACTTTGGTACACAAAGGAGTTCTTGGTCGACTACAAGGTTCCCAGGTCCTCTGGCTGGAAAACAAGCCCAAATCATCACCCCTCCACCACCGTGCTTAACAGTTGATATGAGGCATTTCTGCCGATATCCTGTGTTTGGTTTTTGTCAAACATGGTGCTGTGCATTATGGCCAAACATCTTCATTTAGTACTTTGATCAAAGCTTTGTGATGTATGTAAACACAGTGTTGCAAACCTAAGCCATACTTGTTCAGTCATTTTTTATGACCATTTTTCTACCGTCCTGAACTTTTCAGTCAGCATTTATCATGCTAACTGAATTTATTAGGGAATTTGCTGGGATGTCCACTCCTGGGAAGAGTCCAGCATTTTGTTAAAATAGCTAAAATGCTCCAGATCAGTCAACTGCCAAAACCTCTGCTTTTATAGGGGTGATCACACTTGATCAAGAGTATTTCATTAGCAGCGCCTAGCTGCTGCTAATCCTCTCAATTTCCATGCAAGCCATAAGAATGCACTTGAGTTTTCCATAAGTCTGTGCTGTGAAAACTTTCTTTATACAACTTTTGGGATGATGGGACCATTTTCACTTTTGTATCCTACCATAAAGGATTTGAATGAAAATGAAGCAATCACAGAATGACTGAAAAGCAAGCTTTCACTTTTTTATCTGAGGTGTCTAACAAAACTAAAATATAAAACTTAAAAAAAAAAAAAAAACATATACAGTCCCTCGATTTTTACATGCTTAAAAGTGATTTTCCAATTATTTGTTTTATGGCCAGGTGTGACTTGTTTTCACGGCATTCAATGAGAAAAAAAGGTCTAAAGTTAATTCCATTTGTTTAATTTCCTTATATTTATAATTAGCTATCATTATATAAGCATAAAAATATGAAATTGAGTGCATTTCTAAACAATTAATAAATTATTATTTATATTAAATCTCTTGAATTAAAGCTGGCAGTCTATACGTCTGACCCAACAGTAATGGACAGATATACTACAGAAGAGAAGCGGTACCTGGTATGTTGCAGTAACATTTAAAAATTCCTCCGTGCGTTCAGTTTCACTCATCAGCTGCTGGTAACGAGGACAGTCTTTCAAAGGAAATGAGAGAAGCTAAAAAGAAAAACAAAAAAGACATATTTCAGACATCGACTAACTTTTCGCAAACATAAACAACTTCAAACAGCAGTGACTTCATACACTAACCCTCTCTTCACTTTGCGGCACAGTGTGGACAGGTATCGGCTGCCACTTCAGGTCAGGGTTGAAGACCTGCTGGCTGCTGGGAGGATAGAGACCTGGATGAGAAAAAAAATATATAGTACGCCGTATTAAAGTGACAAATAAGAAGAGCACCAGAAACAGCAGTATGAATATTAGAAATAAGAGCTCTTCGGACCTGCAAGGTTGGCCTCGGCACTCATGAGGGTGCGATCGTAGTCTGTACTGCGAACTAAGATCTGAAGACAAAAGGCATTAAGCATGTTAAGACGTATTATAGTTAAAATTTATGATATCAACAGTTTAAAGTTAAATATTAAGAAACAAACTGCACAAAAACTGAGGCACTCTTCCGTCATATTACAGGAATTTGTGCGCTGGTGCGAACTCTGAAGAGGCCTCTTCTCTCAAATATTAACAAGAGTCACAGTTTGACTTTAACAGCTTCATGACGACTTGTCATGTGGGCTAAAAGTGAAAAGGAGGCTCCATCTCACCTCGTGCCGGTTGTAGGATGCATTGAGGAAGTTTTTGTATCGAGTCCTTAGAAACTGGCCCAGCTCAAAGTGCTGCTGCATCCCGATCTACAACCACAAATATGCAGAAAGTTACACTCCAGATAAAATAGTAGAACTGTAAAATCATGTAGTATGTTAAAAGTCAGAGTAGTATGGGCCAGCTGGCTGGTGTTGCTCAGGAACCTGGTTGCAGCATTTTGCATGACCTGTATTTATCTAATTTATCTTTGATTTTTTGTACAAACTTGGAAAACACTGCTACAGTAATCTAGCTCGTACCCTGAACACGTTTTTCTGTATCAGCTCTACTACACACACTGCCTGATGTAGTAAAAACTCATTTAACAGTTTACATTTATTAAAAAAAAAAAAAAAATCTTGGTTACACCTGTGACAGCTGACCAAAGCCCTGCGGCCAGTCGCTCTCTTGGTGGGGGTCAGTGGGATAGGCTTTGACTGGTGATCTGTCGCCATGCCGAAACAACTGGAGAGGACAGAAGTCAGGTGAAAGAGTGTCATGAGAAACTGCCAATATAGCATTCAAAACATATGAATATATTTTAGCATATTTTAAATATTCAAAGCTGCACAAACGACAAAGCGTGCTTTGTGTACCCACTCTATGTGCACTGAAAGCCTCATAAACCTTAAAATTTTATTTTCCAGCTTCATCAATGTATTTTGGGGGTCTACCAAAGGTGCTTTGCATGAATTAAAATGAAAC
This sequence comes from Etia nguti, assembly GCA_015106755.1. Taxonomy (NCBI): domain Eukaryota; kingdom Metazoa; phylum Chordata; class Actinopteri; order Cichliformes; family Cichlidae; genus Etia; species Etia nguti. Next base: position 22,562 of record VUQG01043753.1, on the reverse strand, counting down.
AAGCTCTTACCCTTGGTGGTTCTGAAACTGTAAATCACACCACAGTAAACAGGGTGTAGAAAACATGTTTTTTAGGAAAAATATTTGCCACACGGCACACAACGCTGTTTCCAACATCTGCAGCTTATCTTGCATATACTGACGACAAAACCTTCGTTCTACTTTTAACAGTATCACTGGTGGACATAACACCCAGTCAGCACACACCTGAAACTGTTTAGCAAACACTATAAAGTCAAACCATTAGGACAAACGGCTTTAACACCAGTCCCCTAAAAACAGCTTGGATAACAAGTAAATGCAGTTTGTGTCATATTTAATAATAAGAAGGCTACAGTGAAACCTGTATTTATGAAGCAGGTCTTTTATGAACCCTAACATTGGTATAAGAGTTCATTACGATCAGTTTCAAGTGAAGGAGATCATATTACAAGCAGTTCCACCCAAACATCCTGCAATACACATCAAATGGTTTCAATTTTCAGCTTTCAAACCACTCTAGAGAAATGCTACTTTCTAGTTTACACAAGTGTCCCAACTCTATTTGAAGAGTGGATTATCCCTTTCTAATCTTGTCTGTTCTACAATACAGTCATGGCTCTCCAGGTAAGTTTCTAAGAATGAGTCCAAGTATATCTTGATCTCCTATTTCACACTGTGGCAGCATTTTTGTTGCCAACGCCTGGAAAAACCCATTGAGAACATGTAACTTGGAGCTCTCCCTCAATACACAAACATGATTATTGGCCTCTTTCTACACTATCATCACTGTGACCTACATTTACACATTAATTGTTTGTTTGTTTGTTTTTAGTGTGTGTACTATTGGCCAAGCAATCACCTGACAGGACCAATAAAACGGTGTGTATCGACAGAGCTCATTCCAAACAACTCATTAAGTTAGCTAAGTTGTCACGTCAGACAGGTGAGGCCTGTCATGCAGCTTCTTGTTTGCCAGCAGTGACATTAACATTACAGCCCACAACACCTCAGGTTTCTTACTAAAGTAATGATAGACACTTGCTAACAGAGTTAGCATGAAGTGAGGATTCCTGTAATGGTTTCGTCTGAACTCACTGCACACCGTCCCCTTTGACAATTTCCAATACTTTGTATTGAAGGAATATGTCAACTTTAGTGTGCAGTCTTAGAACGGGTTAGCATCGCAGCCTTCTAGTTCAATACGATACTAGCTACTGGCGAGAGGCAAAACATTTAACCTACTAAGTTCCTAATGATAATTATTCCTGAATGTATTATTTATATGGCGAATTTTCTAAAAGACTCCAAAGACTTCTGCCAGATGTCATTCCTACAGAGAAAACCATACATGTTGACAAGTAACCGATGGTAACAGAAAACCTAAATTATAAATGTAGTTCCGCAACCGTGCACACACCGTGGAATTCCGCACAGCTTTCGCGGCGTTTCAGCAGCTTCAACGTTACTCACCACAGTCGTATATACTAGTTTCCCTTCTGTCGCGGCTCGTCCACACACACAGGCCAGTGTGAAAACAAAGAGCACCGCAGCTGGCACCATGTTTCAGTCTGTGTCAGCAGAGCGCTAACCCCTCTTGGCTTCAGCGGCTAACTGGCTCGATTTCCTCTCGTGCGTGCACTCGGTGTCAGCAGCAGACTCGAGTTACATCGGAAGTCGTAAAATAAACTGGCATTTTTTTAAGGAAATTAAATTTAAAAAGAGGAACCACTGAGGTGGGCGTATTTCTGCTATTTTCATATTTATTTTTAAAACCGACGATGATATTTTTTAACCACATTAACTCCATAATTACTGGGGCAGATTTTCTTTTTGAAACGATAAACGGAAGTGACAGAGAAACGGGCAACCCCCTCCCCCGACAAGTCCTTGGTGTGATTCTGTGATAAAGTACAGTATCACCGCAAATATGCAGGGGCGGAGAAAGATGGCATGTGCCACCCTAAAATGATCTAATTTTAGCATAGCACGGATGCTTTTTTTTCTTGTTTTCAGTAGCAATCCATGCCTGTGATTGTGCCAGAGCACATTTTGAATCAACACCATGAGCATTTCAGATTTCACACAGGTGGTTGGTTGTTACACTCTGGAAATGGAATGAGGAGTGTTATTAACCCTCTGGGGTCCACGGACACGTCGCACCTCCAAATCACATTAGTGATTTAAGCTGACATAGCAACAAGCTGCAGCCACGCGGAGCATCTATTTCAGCCCGTGTTGAAAAAAACCCCCATATATATATATAAGCCATAGCTATTTTCTAAGCGTTTTCTAAGGACAGCGCGAAAACAGTAAAGAAAGAAAAATAGCCACCCCTTTCCTATTGGTGGAAAAATGCACCATGTCGACCAATAAAAAAAAACGGCAATAACTTATTTAAGCTGTTTGGTGTACGTTGTGTTTTTTAACAGCTTTAACAAAGGAATTTATAGCTTCTGAGCGTAGAGATTTATATGAACTTGGAAATGCAATGTGGAAGCCAATGCAGGAGTTACATTTTTATTTGTTTGTTTGTTTATTTGTTCATTATTAGATTTTGTCTGTAACAGGAGTTTTTGTCTTTTCCCAAGATTGTTATTCAGAAGTACCATTCTCATTTTTTTAAATCATGCATTTCATGCTGGCATTGACTGTTTTAGTCCCTTTCACTTAGTTGAAAAAAAAAATAAGAAAACAATCATACTAATTTAATTTCAAAATATCACAGTGTTCATGATTTCAAGTTTGTGTATGATAGTAATTACTTAAAAATTATAACATAATAAATAAGCATGAATTTTTTTAATTGTTTTTTTTTTAAAGTTGGGACTTTACATTTCCCAGATACCCACCGCAATGACCCCTGATGTCAGTCACTGAGTTTCATGTTTCATGTTGGGTTGCCGTTTTCCTTCTCAGCCACTAGAGGTCACTGTTGAGCAAGTTGCAAACCGTCCGACACGTTACTCTGACAGGAGACTTCCTACTCTGCAGAATTACATAAACTGTAAGGTGTAAAGGTTATTTCAAAATATTGTTGATATAAAAAGCTGCCTTATTTTTATTTTATTACACACATACTTTATGTAATGGTCATATACTGTAATCAGTGTATTACTAAGGCATTTGTTTCATCCATTTGAAGAGCGTGTTAATTAAAAGGTAATAAAGTAGAAAATGAATCAACTACAATTTAAAGGATAGGATTTAAAGGATAATCTATTGAGTTATTTCATTTATTGAGACATTTATTTTATTTTATTTTATTTTATTTTTTTTAAAGAAGATGCAAATCATATCTTTGTTCATAATTTGCTAATTATTTACTTTCCATCTGTCTTACAGGTAGCCCAGGGCAATAGGTCACTGTTGTTTTACATAAGCATCAGTCAGGAAAGTGTTAAAAGTTCAAGCTGCATGTGTGGAAGATTTTAAAAGGCTTTATGTGTAGCAAAGCAGTAAACATGGGAAACCTTTGATTTGGAGCTGAGCCTTCTGCCTGTGAAAAGCAGCTTTGTTGGCAGCAAGAAATGCTAAGCTCAAAGATGTTTACACCACAGCTACCGATCCTCAGGAGGGCTGAAAGAGCTGGAGAGCTTTCTTTATCTTTTGTCATCGTACAATAATAAAGTAAAATGAGGGCCTTAAAATTGTGCAAATTAACAGTTATTTATCTGTTGGTTTAGTTGTCTGTAAAAGACTTGTAGGAAGCTGTACCAGTACAAACATGACAGTACAACAGAAGAGTGGGAGCAAAATCGTAACATAAAAAACAATTATGCATTACACTTCATTTTCAAGATTGTTACAAATTGCTTCGTGGATTTGCTTCTGAAGAACTATATTGGCAGAGCAGCTGAGGAGAAGGGAGAAGTCCCTAGAGCACACGGTTGTAGTAAACCAGCTGATAAGAGAGACTCAAGGGAGCAGAGGGGACGTGACAGTACTGTGGCTGGATCTTTCCAATGCCCATGGCTTGATCCCATACAAACTAGTGGAAAAAGCCCTGTCCAGCTGTTATATTTTAAGAAGATCCAAAGTCTCATGCTTTACTATTACAACAACTTTTGTCTGAGGGCGCCTTCAAGGACAGTGGCATCATGGCACTGGTTGGAAAGGCATCATAACTGCCTGTAGATCTCAATTCACCTGTTTGTGTGGGCCACAAACTTGATCATCAAGTTGGCTGAGGTGGCACGCAAAGGGCCAGTGTCCAAGTAAGGGAGCCACCAACCTCCAATTAGAGGATTAATTTATGACATGATTGCCACAATGCAGAAGATAACAGTGGAGAAAACACTTCCTTAAACATCAGCGCTTTCAGAAATACAACTACCGTAATAAAATTTATTGTAAATTCAAATGTTTAATAAATTTGGAAATTAATTTCTACAAATCAGAGCTGCACTTTCTAATGTGGGATGGATGCAATTTTTTCTAACAAAACCAGGTTTTCCCCAAAAAGTCTTCCAATTATATAGCCTCCTAAGACCAGAACTCTTCCAGAGCATGCATTTTTATTTTCTCTTTGATATTTGGGCATATTGGGGCCCGATGAATGTAAAAACAAAGAATTATCAGATTTTATTTTTTTACCTGATTTTTGTTTCTATGAAAAATGAGAGCCACAAATCAGGATATTCATTTAAAATTTTGATAGAACAGTGGCAGTATAATGTCCTCGTAAGTGGATATCAGGCCCTTGTAGAGAAAAATTGAGTATTTTGGTCTAAATAACCCAAAATGTGATGTCCACATATGTGGACGCAGGGTCCTAGGAGGTTAAGTCTTATTTTGAAAATTTGTACGCTTTTTTGTAAATTACCAGTGGAACAAGTCATACAGCTTTTTTTTAGCTCTGCTAGCTGCATGACTTCATGATTAAAAAGCTCTGATAATCCAGGCCTTTTCCTTTTCAAAGGGAGTTCTTTCTTCCCACTGTCACCAAGTGCTTGTTCATAGGAGATCACCAGATTGTTGGGGTTACCTCTCTAATATTTCAAGGTCTATACCTTACAATATAAAGCACCATTAGGTTACTGTTATTGTGATGGTGCTATATAACTAAAATTTATTTGAACAGCACTGTGTCGAAATTGAGCTACTATTAGCAAACAGACAAGCGTCTGGGGTTTAGCATCATAATAGATGGCTTTTCTTTTAAAGACCACCTTGGCCAACATGCGTGACGTATCGAAGATGAAGTGCAGTATGAAAAACTTTTAATCACTCCTTTAGTACATTAGAAAAGAAAGCCTTCTGATGACGAAGAGAAGATGTCAAATCTGGTTTAATAAAACAGGCAAGCTAAACAGGTTCAGGAAAACAGCTTTGAGAAATCACTCCGTTGAATGAATGTTGGAAGTTTACCCTTTTTGCTATCACGCTACTTTCATTTTTTATTCCTTTTTAATCATGCTGCAAATATTGACAGTTAACCATCTCACACAGAGATTTTTTACATTTTTTGTTATTAATAAATATTTAATGCACTTCTATTTAAATCAAGATGTAGGCGTATTTTCCAAAGCACATTAATAAATGTTTTTTAGCCAATACAAGCATATGATTTTATAGAATATGAAGCATCACTGTAGATTAAACAGTATGAAAGTATGAAATGTTTGACATGAGCTCAGCTTTAACACCTTCAGCAGTCATATCAATCCATGTAACACTGATGGAAGACATTTATTCTCCTGAAGAGTTATTTGAAGTTTTGATCATTTATGTACAATTTGCCAGTAATGCAATGTTACGTGTTTTATTGCTTCTTTTGCTAAAAAAAAGAAAAAAAAAAAAAAAAAAAAAAAATTTTTAAAAAATTTTAACAAAAAAAAAAAAAAAAAGACAAAAAAATACATTTGACTGTAATGTCGAAATTTAAATCGTATTAGTATTTCACTTATATTGACCAAACAAACCAAGGAAACTAACAAGCAACCAGACTAAAGAACTCTAAAGCTGACTAGACTCTTTAGTTCATACCTGTCTGTGAGATGATTGCAAGCCGTGACGTGTAGGTAGGAATGAAGCGCAAGAAGAGGGGATCCACATGCACCTGAAGGGGGGTTACAGCACGCATCATGCGGAGGTCATACACCATGAGGAAACGGTCACATGCCAACCCATTCAGCCCTCGGCTGGAGAATCCACATGCAGCCAGAAGGTTTCCGTGAACATCAAAGTCTGACAAGCTGCCAGAAAATGCATCAAACTCATTCTCCGTCTTAAAGGTACGCAAGTCACGAAGGGTCACCTGTTTTGAATGGAGGGTAAATGTGAGAGTCATGTAAAACAAACAAACATATTTTTTCAAAACTGATATAATCACGTGAGACTTACTTTGCCAGAAGTGTGCCCACAGAAGAAGAAACGATTGGTCTGACGCATTATTGCCACTCCAGGTACCTCCACTGTGAACTGGAAGGACAATCAAGACAGCAGACAGTCAGACACTCGCTGTGAAGTCAGTCCTATGATGTGCCAGTGGTGTAAGCATAGATAGTTGTGAATATTGATAAATTCAAGCCTGATGTCTTACTTTTTGAGTTTCTTGGACTGTATTCAGGTCAACTTCAGCCACATAGTTTTGTAATCCCCCCATGAGCAGCGTGTTGTTATCAGTCATGAGGAGACTGTGCATATCAGCTCCTTCCTCCATCCTGCAACGCACCAAAAATGGCCATTAATTCCATAACTTTAAAAATAATTTCACAGCTCCATGTCATCAACAATCAATATGAGCACAAAAACAGACAGGTGACATAAAGGAAAAACACATCCCTATTTAAGATAGGTAGGATTCACAATAATATCTACTGACAGTTTTTCTTCTGTATTTTTGCAGCAAACTTCACCAGGACACATAATGTTGTCTTTTCTCTAATTTCTCACCAATATTGTGCAATACTTACGGATAATCAAACATGACGAGACCTCCACGAGTGTAACATCTCAGGTTGCATTTAGAAAGGAACAGCACGCCTGTTTCCAAACTCTGAATATGTCGGATGTCATCGGTTGCGTGCACTTGGAAAGAAGAGTAGCGTGCCATTGTAGGTCCAAAGAACGATGTTACATGACCCTGAAAAGAACACAAAAAAGGAATATTACAGAGTGTAACGGCTGACGAAACGATCTGTCCTCCAATATAACTATGGGTCTCACTCTGTGGTTTCCCATCCAGAGCATTTCCTCCTGCAGGTCAAAATGTGTTGCAGTGACAGGGATGCCAACTTCTGAAACTACACTGTGCAGCTCAGAAAAGATTCCCTCCATCAGGTGTACAGGCTCAGGGACAGTGACAGCCAGTCCCTCTGGGTTCAGCTCCACACCCTGGAGTAGGTTTGGGTTTAGGTGTGGGTCCATGGAGGGCTCCAGGCCTGCATCTAGAGTTCCATGAAGGCTGGCTGAGTATTCACCCATACCAGGGTCGAGACCGTCAAAGTTCATCATGGATTCAGCTAAATCAACCTAAAGAGAAACGCAAACGCATGTTAATAGTGACACTGGGGTCATATTAAGGTGTTGAATTGGAACCAGTTTGTCTTTGTCTTTTTGTTGCTGGGTCTGAAGTGCTCTAATGTTAGGATGTTAGGCTTGCAGAAGGTTCTTTCGAGTTTTTTCTTCAATCCTGCCACTTGTGAGACGGTAGTCTTGTTTTGTTTACTTTTGGTTAAAGTCTGAGGTTGTTTCTTCTTTGACTTAACATTCACTTAATATCCCATCATATTTGTAGAGTTGGAGAAGGAATTCGGATGAGAGGTGAAACATCTTCAAAAACTTAAGAAGTCCAGTAGTCCTAAACTCAGGCGCTGAAGACTACAATGACCTGGATGACTGAGAATCTGCAAAAACATCCTGCAGCTTTGATGCTAGCTTTGACGTAGCTTACAAACGCGAACTCTAAAGCTAACAGGGAACAAAACCCGAAAGACAATTCTCTGGTATCTATTTCTAAAACGGACATAGGTCAGATAATCTAAAAATAAATCTAAAATAAAATAAAATAACTCACACACAAGAGTAGTGTCTAATTTAGCCGTCTTTGACGCTGTTTGTGTCCTTTATCTAAATTAGCTAATGTTAGCAGCGTTGTGGCTAACCTGAACTGTTCATGCTAAACTGTACGACACCTGTTATACTAAACAGGGCTCCCCATTTCTTAAACTTAAAAATATACCGATTTAAAGTCATCACCTACCTAAACCTGAACTGCACAGGTGTCCATGCTCACACTTCATTCACAACAACAAACACACGGATACTGGAAAACGTTTCCGGGGCACCTCTGGTGCGTTTAGGACCGCGCTGGAGCATAGGCTTTCCCTGTTATGCCAGACCCACATTTCATTTTGAGAATGCAGTAGGCCTATTCATTCAGTCTTTAACTTTTAATGCTGTAATTCAGCCACTTCACAAGTTGATTTAGCTATTCATTCAGTAAAACACTAGTAAATGATCTTATTAGTCATAGTTCATAGTTTATGTTTTTAACTGACAAAAACACAAGCACATGAGATTTATAGGTCCTTTTGGAGTTGTTTTGAAACATCTCGGTTATCTTGACAGCTTACTTGACAGCGCTAATAATATATTAATGCAATACTAACATCAATTATTCTCTTTGCATGTTTCTGATATGTCTCTAACCTAGCGCCGCATGAAACGTGAAGGCACCATGAAGGTCGGGTCACTTTTATGTGGAGTTTGCGTCGTCTCCCCGTGCTTGCGTGTTTTCTTTGAGGGTACTCCGGCTTCCTACCACATTCCTAAAACATCCAATTAGCGTGATTAGATTAACTGATTGATTCTAAATTTCCCAAAGCTGTGAATGTTGGGTTAGCCCTGTAAAAGACTGGCGACCGCCTCACGCCCTATGGTAACTGGGATACGCTCCAGTCAGATTAAGGGATGCCAGAGTTCAATAGGGCTCATAGAGTTCGAAGGGAAATTTTAAAATTATGCAGTGTTTATTTCATCATCAGAAAGGTGACAATTAAAAAAAAATTTCTACACTCAAATTTCCATGCCATCATAGGTGTGATGACATGGAAATTTGTGATCAGAGTGTGGTGCAGGCATCAAATATGAAGATGACCCCGAAAAGCACTGGATCGGGTAAATGACAAACTTTGTCCCAATTCAGGCTAATTTTATATCATAAGGTCATAAGCTTATAACAGTAGCTGTATTGCATAAGCCATTTCTGGAAATATATACATATTGAAGTCAATGAAAGTGTTAACATCATGTTTTGGTTGTTTTTAGTTGGGCTTTGCCAGTGATTACTCATCCTTTCACAGATAGTTTCAGTTATCGTTTGCTATGTCAAATCCAATTTGCAGTGGTTCAACCAATATTAAAAACAGCTAATAATAATTCAAAATATGGTATTTCTTCATCTACAGCTAGGATAAATGTGTAAATTATATTCAGTAAAATATATACATAACCTTATTATCAAACAGCTGTTTCTAGCATAAAAAGCAAAGTTTATAACACGATTTTATTCAGTTTAAAGATTAGTTTAAAATAATTCTTTAGCACTTCACTGATGGTCAGCCATTCAGCGCACTTCGGGAAATAATCACGACCTTTTCTCCCAACATTAGTGACTTTTCATCAGTCCACTCTTATCTGTGTCCATCGACATAAAATTAATATTTTCCAAATGATGTCAAAAATTCCATATGATGAGGCTGGAGGCGGTTGATTTAGACTCATACACAGATTTTTACACATGGCTTGTATCAGTTCTATTACGCAATGAATTAAAAAAATATGTCGCTTGGTTAGATTTAGGAAATAAAAAACTATACTACCTTGGACTTAGAGAAAGATCGTGGTTTGAATTAAAATTCAACAAATTCCCAAGTTTTAAATCTTTGTTTTCCTGGTTATCATGGTGACGCTTCCCCGCTTTCTTAGTCACAAAGTCGTGTTCAGTGACACTAAAGACGTAGGGAAAAAAAGTGATAATTCGTGTCGGAAAAGCAATCATTTATTTTTTAAAAATAAATCCTGTCTCTTTGTAGGGTAACTGAGGTGATTACTCAACTACTTGTGCTATAAAAGTGCTTATTTCTTATACTGCTTGTCAGGGACCAAGCAGTAAGGCATAGAGAACACAGGAGTTTAATTCAAAAATGGGGTTTTATTAACCCAAAAATATGAAAAATAATTGACAAAGCTAAAAAATTAGATAAGCAGACCAATAAAAGAGGTCAACTCAATAAACTAAACTCAAAATAACAACTAACAAAATCTCAAACAAACATAAGAAAAACTGACCTCCTGAAATGACACGAGGGAACTTACTGGCTTAGCTAAATCATATGAAACACAAGGTGAAAACAAAGTGGCTGCCATATAACCAATTAACATAAAACAATTATACAAACTCCAAACACCCCCGAAGCAATGAAGCATGTGGTTTAGTCCAATGAGGCTGTCAGCAGTACTTCACATCCCCCAGCCCTTTGCCACACATTTTGCCAACCTGGAAGGAGAAACCGAACCCCAGGTAACTCAAACAAAGAAAGATGGATTAATATACCATAAAACAGAACTTTGACCTTGCAGTGTTGATATGTGTGCACTCTATATAAACGCTGGAAGGTGTGTTGGAAAAAAAAATACATTTAATAAAGAAACAATATATTGGAAAATAAGTACAATATATTTAAAGTACTGACTGCAGAGTAAACTAAAGTGAAGCAACTAATGGTGAGGTGTGGAGCTTACCATCACAGACAGTGAAGAGTGAAGTCGATCAGAAATCAACGTGGAGTGTTAACAGAAATTATATATTTAAATAACTATGTATTTATATCAAATTAAAGTGAAGATATTAAAATGAATTGCGCAGTAATGATAAAATGTGGCAGTTAATAGAAACGGGTATTCCACGCTGACTATGATGGAACCATGATGGCGCTTCTTTTTTACAGAAAGGTATCCTTGGTGTTTTTTAAATTAATATTCAGAATGTGTCCCAAACACCAGTTGTTTCACCTGCATGTGTCGATAAACCGTGGAAGTACGAGTTTATGATCCATCACTTTCAGACTCTTTGAAATGCAAGAACTCCCTCTAATTTCCTTTTATTTATTTCTTTTTTCTTTTTTTTAAAAAATATCATATTAAATCTTTGAATCTTGGATTGCTGCTTTGGTAAAACACCTGCCGGATGTGTTCCAATATTTTCTAATAAATAAAAAATTATTGGCATACAAATTATTTCTAAACGAAATATTTAGCGTGTGGATAATGGAAGTAATAGTTTGCTGCAGATGAAAATAACAAAGCAGAAAGATAAAGAGGACTGCGCCATTTGATAACAGCACAAACCGACCATAAACGACCGGAGCAGGAGCTTTTTCTGGACTTTTATTCCTGGACAAAGTGTGATAAGAATTATGTGCATAATATGGTTTTCTCACAAACCTTAAGTGAGGAACTGTAACGTTTATGCTTTTATTGGTCATGTCTTTGCCATATTTTTGAGTGGTTCTCAAACCTTTTCTGGCATGTCCTTTCCCTCCCCCTACAGGTAAAAGTGGGATTAGGTTAAAAATAAAATTATTATTATTAATATTAATAATAAAGACCGCCTTGATTACACCAACACACTCTTGTTTATTTCCCTAAATCGTAAGTTTAATCAGGTTAGTTTCAGTTCATATTCTTCCCCTGGTCTTGTCACAGTGAGTGCCTAGCCTCGCGTGGTTTAACTGCGCAGACACAAGTTGGAAGTGATTAATCCCAGCAACAGCTAGGACACACAGAAGTGGGACTGTACGTGATCCAGGGGTTTACATAGCAGCATATGTTGACGTTGTTCAGGGGGAAATCTCCCATATGCAGTAGGAACATCAAAGCAACAGAGTGTGTGAAAGGGGTGGTTGACCCGCAATTTTCGGATCCTCTGTCGTGTTAATCTTTCTTGATTGGACAAAAACTCCATATATATCTTTATCCTATCAGCTGGGGATGAGCTGTTAGACTATCAGAGGTAGGAGCTTTATACATTTTTCTCCTAATCTGAAATAAAGTCTTTTGCCAAAGCTTTTTAATTGACAAATAAACACACAGATGGTCAGTAAATGCAATAGCATGACCAAATCATTAGTGTTTGTGCGCCCCTGTGTTTTCGCAATAATATTCAACAGAAATGGGAAAGATAAAGGAAGTGTATATCTTATGTCTTCCCTGAACTTTTTCTTTCTCAGAAAAAAAAATCAGACGATTTGGTTTTTCTCTGGTAGTGAAGAGGGGTAGATCCTGGACACAGACGGAAAGTTTGCCCAATAATGTGTAGAGAACTCACCTCATTATCGCCCTGAAATACAAAGGTTACTCTCACTTCCTCGCCAGATGTGAAACTTTGATTAGAACAACTTTAGTTGGTGTCTTTTTCCTTGTAATCTTTCACACATAATAAGTGAAAAAATGTGGTCATTGTGAATGATTTCATATTACACGATTAAAGCGACCCATAAAGGGGAAGACATAAAGATTGTAAGACTGTGAATAACATTGTCGCTAGCCTGGATTTTTTTCTTTTGTCTTTCTTTCATTGTATTCACAGACGGTTGCTTAATGCGGCGCGGGACATCTTGGGCTCTTTAGCGTCATCGTTTAAAGCCCACAGCCTACCCGAGTATTTTTGCTAACCCTGTCCACAGTGTACCCATCTTCTGATAGCTGATGGCAGCAGCCTCATCCCAAACATGACAGTGAGTTCATTGTACTCAAATAACCTCCACAGTCACCAGATCTCAGTCGAGATTCGAGATCTGGTGGATAATCACATCATGGTTAAGCAGCCGCAAAATCTGCAACAACTATTTGATGCTATCATGTCGATATGGACCACAGTCTCTGATAAATGCCACCTTCATCTTGATGTTTATATGACAAAAGGAAGGGCTGAACCCGGTCTTTTGCCAAAGAGTGACAGTCTGCAAAAAATAAAAATAAAAAGATTTCCATTATTTAAACAGTTGGAAATGACTCTTTGTTGTCCTATAACCTGTCAAACAAATGCCAAACACATCCCTCATGAATGATATCAAGCCATTTTGAGTCAAAAAGAACATTCCTACCACCAGCCAGTTAGTTTTATTTATTTTATTTATCCGGTAAAAAGTGTCATTGATGTTGAAATACTTCTTTCAAGAGAGATCCTGCCAAGAGGGCGACAGAATCTGCAATATGGAATTCATATAAATATGAATATAAAGATATGTTATGTGCCCAAAAAGGCTACAAAGTAGGTATTGTACAACAACGCAGTCATAAATAGCTAAACTTGCAAAACAGGTAATTTCTTTATTTTATATATAACATATATATTTTTCATATGTACATATATACAGGGCATTTAACATGAGCAAAGATATTAGAAACGACAAAATCGCAAATCACTTTCAGCAGGCACAAGGGTGGTACTAGCAAGGTGTCCTCAATTAAGTGACCGGTGAATGCAGTTTTCCCTTTGGGGGTAACAGCATGACTGTGCCCAGATGTGAAACTTTGATTAGAAAATGTTTATTTCAGTTGGCCTTTTTCGCTTGTAGCCTTATCACAAACAGTAAAGCGTGAAACTGCGGTGGCGCTGACTAATTTCATATCATGTGTGATCAGAGCAACTCAGTAATTAAAAAAAAGGGAAAGACGTGGATTTTGCAAGCCTACGAATATCATTGTTACGATCGGATTTTTACATTCTTCCACTGAATTCTCAATGACCTGAATTACCTAATGCGTTTCCTGTCTTCTTGTTGCGTAGCTAATTGGCTCACCTGGGAACCCTGGGAAACCCTGCATTGAGTCACACAAGTTAAGTGCATCCCTCGCTCTGTCATTCTCAAATCACACCCAGACGGGGCGAGTCAGGACAATATTTAAAAACCCAGCACCTCTCTCACAGAGAGAATCGCACAGCAGGAGGCAACTCACTACATAGCACCATGAAGTACTCTTTTACTTTTGCTGTTCTGTCTGTCTTGCTGTTTTTTTCAAACACGTCCGGTGCTCCAGCCGGGCATCAGGATCCTTGCTTTGATGTCATGAGCAGCTCTCTGGAACTTAATAAAATTGCTAGAAATGTATCTCTGGAGGTGAGTGTTTTATTTTTTTCAAACAATTTCTTAATTTCTCCTTTTTAAACATTAGTGGAGGGAAAAATCTTTTTACTGTGCATTTGGAATATGTTTTGCTCACTCAAATGCACGCTTAGACGATGCCAAAGCAATAAACACATTTAAAAAGTCTAGTTTTAAAGTAGGAAAGGTTTTCTCACAGGAGATACATTACATTCTACCACGATATGCTCATACCGACTGTTTCCAAATGGTCTGCAGGCACGAAAGGGATTAGTTTTGAGTGAAGAGGTACCATTTAGCACCTTACTTGTGTGGATGGAAGCGAAAGACATGTGTGATCCTGGGACCCTCAAGCAGAAACCTCTGGTAATATCACCTATAAGAATTATAAACTGTGACATAAATTTAATTGAACTGAAATTGACATAAATCTGTGACTTCAAAATACGATATGTTAGCTGATTGGGTGTGATTTCTACTGATTTTTGTCTATTCTTCGTCCTTAGCCATGCTTTGGGAAGATGATCAAAGTCCTTGACCGTTACAGAAGTCTGGTGAGGAGGATTTCTGAATTTGAATGCTGCTCAGAGCTTGCCAGCCAGGTGATGCCAGTGATAAATAAGCTGCACAATGACGTGACGAAATGCGCTGATTCGAAGGGAGAATGGGGAGCAGAGAAGGTAAGTTTGGTCAACGCAAGCTCAATTATATGTTTTAGACAACAGCACTGATACAACATACTTACTGGTCGTTCTGATTCTGCAGGATCTCCCCGTCGGTGAAGAAGCAGCAATTCTGGAGTGGGAGAAGGCGTACCTGTGTCACTACACCCTGGACAGACTCTTCTCCTTCTCCATCTTCACCGCTCGCGTCCTTTCAGTTGGAGATCCGGCTCACCACACAGACGGAACTACTCAGAAATGCATGTAGAGCCTCACAGTATTTTAAATACTCAATGTATTGAGCATCTTTTAAATTGATCACAGTGATCGCAGTTTGTAGTGCAGTTTTCTGTAGTTAATAATTTATCGATTTTTTAAAATGATATTTCCGAAAGATTTTATATATATATATATATATATATTTTATTAAAGTTTTTTTTTTTTTTTTTTTTTTTTTTTTTTTTTTTTTATACTATATA
>VUQG01043752.1:43371-72167 GCA_015106755.1 Etia nguti | reverse complement strand
AAAAAAGTATAAATAAAAAAAAAAAAAAAAAAAAAAAAAAAAAGCATGGCTGAGACAGGGCAAAATTTGCATCAAATCTGAAATGGGCAAAAGATGTTCCTCGAGGTAAATGCAGTAAAAAGTCTTTTACTGCAATTTCTTTAACAAATATATGAAAGATAATCTGTGTTTTATGCTTTTCTGATTCTGCAGAGACACTCAGCAGGCCCCATCTACCCCCATCAACGCCAAGGGGAAACAAAAACACATTCATCTTGATGATCACAAAAAACAAGAGCAATCCATCTCGCTGGAGATGAATGGGCTTCTCCAGAGCTGGAAACGTAATAAAAGTGGCTCTCTAATGGTGTATAGTTGTATTAGGGCCCGCTTTATAAAAGCCATAAGGCCATTGTCAGCCAGGCAGGGAAATACAGCATCATTACAGCGCTGTACAGACGTGGATCAGTCTCTGATAACATTAAAGCAAAGCTTCCTTTGTGTGGTGGTGGTCTGCTCTCCACCACTGTAACTGGTTTTGGCGTGCGCCAGACGAGCAGCAGCTTTGAAGCTGCAGCACGTCACAGCGGCCCGAGGCTCAGCTGATGTCGCAGAGCTGTGCAGCTGACAGGATGAGCGTGCGCCGTTTGAACTGGAGCCGCTGCTCATTGCTCGATGTGGATACAGCTAAATCCTAAAGTTTTGCACGTTTTACAGATTCACTAACAGGAGTATATGGTGATATGGGTGGGGTAGCTACAGCTAAGGAGGTAGAGCCGGTCATCTACTAATCAGAAGGTTGGTTCGATGCCTGTCTGCATGCCAAATATCCTTGGGCAAGATACTAACCCCAAGCTGCTCTTCGATGCATCCACTGGAGTGTGAAAGTGTGTGAATGTTAGATAGAAAGCACTAAACCATGGAAAAAAAGTGCTGGTGTGAATGGGTGAATGAGGTATGTTGTATAAAGTGCTATGTAAGAACCAGCCTGATTACCATGCCAGGTATTACACTGCAAAACAAGAATGTTGGGTATGTTAAAGACAGAGAACCTCACTGGTCTTATCCTTATGAAAAAAGTATATAGTTTTAGTAAACTACAGTAAGTCCTCCATTCCCATGGCCTTCAAATAAAATACAAAGTGTTAGACATATGCTAATGTTTAGCTTGCCTCCACCTGGAGACCATAGTTGTCTATGAGCCAGTTGTATCCTGACTGGGAAAGGGAAGAAGCAACCTTTGGACAATTAAGACTTCAGGAAGATACATAAGTAAGTAAATGTAAGTAAACTGTGTAAATGCCATTTTATTCAGGATTGCCTGAGATTGCCAACTTGGTTTGCCAAGAAAAGTGGAACCATTGTACCCCAAAAAAGATTTTATCCATTCCTGACTGAAATTTAAACCATCTGCAAGACTTTGTAAAGAGTGTTTTTATGCTGAACCAGCCATAAGACTTTGGTAATACTCTGTCATAGTCCACATGAGCTGCTGGAAATTTCCACTGAGTTGCAGGTTCACCTGTATCCACCCCTGGGCAGGGCTTTCATTTCCTCACCTGTGCAACTCACCTGGAGCTGGTCTGAAGCAATCAGCCTCAGATATTTAAGACCCACATTGATGTCATCACACCTCAAACACACTGGCCCGCCTGGCCTTGACATACCCTGCTTTAAGATCATGCCCCCACTCATGACGTACTGATACTTGGACCCCTAAGGACCCCTTCTTATAATTTTAATGCACTGCATCCCCCCTTTAGAATGCTTTTCCAACACAAAGGGTACAATAGCGTATTTTTTCTGCATATTCCTCACTCGCAACAAACATTACAGCTGGAATTAGTCTGGACTGAGACATACCTTGCAAAAATGCGTCCAATAAAAACACTTTGGAGCATCTGCACATCCCACCACCCCTGCCCCGCCCCAACTCGTCCAATTTAAATCAATGACATTGTTCACCCCAATGGTAAACACTACTTTTAATTATGAAACCTTTCGAAGAACTGGGACGCAAGCCATGTGGCCTCTTCTTATCTCTCCCATGTTTCCTGTCTCTGTACTGTAATCACATTCCCTCTTTAAAAAAAAAAAAAAAAAAATCCCACAATTCTAATCTTGAGCCAATTAATATCATTGCCAAAATCATGAGAACAGAACGATAACATCGGTAAATCAACTTGCTGCACTGCTAAGAAAAGAAGTTTTAAAATGTCATAAAGATCCAGCCTGTAGCTATGAACAAAACAACAAGCTTTAGAGTCAATGTAACTTTATTAAAGAATTGAAGCATTAATACAAAAGGTCCTTGTGGTCAGTTTTGTGCAGAGAATAAAGGAATTATGAGCATACTGACATGAAATGAAACGCAGCGACTGAGTTAAATCAATCCAACAAAGGAAATAATCAAAGTTGTGGATGACCTCGACAAAGGTCACAGGCATCAGTTTAAGATGCTTGGTGCTTTTAAGTAAGAGTACAAATGTGTTTTTTGTAGGATATAATTCACAGGTAGCCCTGTGATAGACTGGCAGCTGGGATAGGCTCCAGCCCCTCAGGAACCTAAGCTGGATAAGCAGTCAGGAAAATGGGTGGATGAGTGGATAAATCACAGGCAATTGCACTCCGCTGAAACACAAAGACAACTATAGGATTTTAATTTGTAATATATTTATTGTGATGCAGTTCTAAACTTGCATTTATTTTTCAAGAACACAATTTCCCAGTTTCAACATTGCAACATTAGGTTTAAATAATTTAAATAATGAAAATGTTCTATTTTCATTGGCATTACACACAGTAACATCCTGTTTCTAAGTCACATTTTTGGATGTACTACTACTTTTGACGAACTCTACAATGATCAGGAAGTATAGTAAGAAAAAATTTACCTCTGAAATGAAAAATGTTCACAACTGAAAGATATCTTGAGAACTTTATGCGGCTCTAAAAACACAGGTCAGGGCGTCACTTATTCATATTGGAATGAATTAGTGGTTACTAAGCTGGGAAGCTTTTTTTTTTACCTTATTTTTGTTTCCTAATGCTGACTGCTTGAATCTGTAACTTGAAAAGAAGCCTGCAACAAATCCAAATTCCCCAAATACCTTTTCTATACCTCCAATATCTGAGAAGTCAGCATCTGACTATTCAGGATATTCTTAATATTACACACAGTGGAATACCATCAGTCATGGATTGGCCTCAACATTATTTGAGCTGCGTGGGATCATCTCGAAAAAAGGAATAAAGGGCAGCCAACATCCAAAGAAGAGCTCTGAGTGTCCATCAAGAAACTGTTGAAACAAAAAGTGGTCCTAACAGATATTTACTTTTTTAATTTCATAAGAATCGTACACATTTGTTTTTTTTGCCTTATGTACTTAAATTCAATGTGTGTTTGCACGTTTCAGTAAACTGCTGCATGTGTAACCCATTTTCCAGCAAAATATGATGAGATGAGAGGTGAACTTTTTCACAGTACTGTAATTTTATATATTCCGTGTATTTAAGTTTTAAATCTCGTTCAGTCGATGCTAAAATATTGTTTTCCATTATTAAAGGTATAAAGTCAAAATAAAAACTGTTTTTATTCTAATCAGGTTTTTAGGGTTTCAGCAGAGAAGAGTTCATTCTCAGGTCATAAAAAAACCCCAAAATACCAGGAGTCAGTTCTGAGGACATGACCTCAGTGTCCTTAGTGGTTGCTGTGGTCTTAAGTACTCAATCTTTTGACCTGACACCAAAATTGGAGTTATAAATTAATTTATTTCACTGCCATCCTGTGCAAGTTTGGACTGCAGCAACACACAGGCTAGAGAAACCAATACAAAATGCTTGCATCTCATTCATATTAATGAATGGACAGTGCCTATCCTGAGATTAATATTTTGAACTATTTGAAAATGGAAGTTGAGACAAAATCAGCTGTTGAACACTGAAAAAAGGTGCTGTGGGCTGCAAACAGACGTATGTATGTCTGCCATCCAGGCCACAGCGTGCTCATAAAGGGCAAAGCTTGGAGGCTCCCTGACAGATACGGAGATGTAATTGGAAGCGTCTGGCGTTGCGTGTTAGCCTGCGGCCTCAGTGCTTCTGTCTACACGTACAGAGAGATTCCGACCTGTACGCACACTTAAAGTTGAGTCACAGTATATCATGACCCGATGTCACAGGTTTGCTTTTACACTGATCTATTGGCTGTGAGAGACCGTGGGAGAAGGGAGTGGATGCCTGTCTGCCCAGAAGGCTAATCTTCATTCGGTTATGAAGTAGTGAAAGAGGAAAAGGGTAAAAAGCCACACAAATACAGAACAAAACCAGGAGAAATACACACACTGTGGTTTGTGTGAGTTTTTAAGTGATGTGTTTGTGTGTATGCTGTGTTTAAAATTGTAAAAGCTGGTTTGATTTTTTTTTTTTTTTAGCCCTGATTAGCAAATTTTAATCGTACTTACAAAATATTTTACACTGTAGAAAATCAAGTGGCCGATCCTTTGTGCCAACCAGAAGAAAACAAAGAGGTGTTTTGTCATTCATTGACCTTAACAGCAGGACATTATTTGTCTATACCTTCCAAAATTTGTACATATTTCTCTTGGAAAACTGATGACAGCTGCGTTATTAAGCACATCTATGACTCGGGTTTGGGTTAAGCATTTTGGGTTAAGATTTAGGAGATCTTTTCGCTGTGCTCAGTTCCCACATGTTATCTGTGCGGCGTGTGGGTTTCCGTTGTGTATTTTGGTAGATGAGTTGCTCAATTGGACCTGGGAATCAGGTGGTAATCAGTGATAGTGAAGACAGGTTTGCATGATTAGTAGAGCAGTGAGTAACTCGGGCACAGGAGAAGTCATTTTCTTTAAACAGACAGATGTACAGCTACTTTCAGCAGCCCCGTTATTCACAAGAGGTCACCACAGTGGGTAGCTCCAAGTTTGATTTCCTAGAGATTTGTGTCTCCTCCCAGGATCTTTCACATGTTAGGTAAAAGTGTAAACTATGGAGCCACATAGATGTACAGAGTATATATCCAGGTTTTGTAGGCCATTTTTAGACCGTGCAGGTGAGGCTGGGAAGGCCTAAGTACACGAACTGCATAATATCAGAGAGAGAAGGGTTGGCAGCTTTCAGTTTTGTTTTAGTTGCCTTCTCTTTGGTTGAATGCCTGGGGTTTTTCCTTTATGTAGGATCTTTGTTTAAAAAAGTGCCACCCTGTTTTCCACATACTCCTGCCTCTAGATCTGCTTTGTCAATAAACATTTTATCATACACACATGAACAAGTGTCTCTTCTTTGGGGTTGGTGCAACAAGACCATTGTCCCAATAGGACAGGAAAGGACTGAGATCAAAATTAAAAGAACACGACTATAGCTACTAAACTTTGTGGACTTTGGTTCTCTATTGCAGTGTAACTTATTCCTTCAAAAGCTTGCTACTAGAATGACTAAAAAAAATTAAGAGCTCTCCATGGGTTCTTTCTCTTTTGCATGTCTTGGAGGCATTTTCAAAGTTGCTTAATAAGACACCTGAAGGGACTATTTCATATCCTGCCCAGACTCTGCTCCATAAAGGTGTGATTGACTTCATCAAGTCAGGCCATCTTTAATGCCACAAAGGAGATAAAATTATTGAAAGTTATAGCACCTTTCTTGCACAATTATAACCTCAGCTAGTTTGAGATGAGCAGCTTCAAAGATGTCTGTCTGGTGACAGTGTAGGTGAGTGTCAGCAAAGGGCTGTGCAGAACCATGCAGGGCTCTTCAGACTTAAGGGAGTAAAACCTTAGTAGTACTCTGTTGGATCCTCTTTTTTTCCCTCCAGAACTACCTGAATTCTTAATGGCATTGCTTGAAAAAGGTGCTGGAAGCATTCCTCAGAAATTTTGGTCCATAATGACATGATAGCATCACAAAATTGCTGCAGATTTGGCAGCTACACCTATATGATGAGAATCTGCTATTCCACAAAAAGTGCTCCATTTTACTGAGATCTGGTGACTGTGTTGGGTATAATGTACTCAGAAACGGATACCAAGAAAAGATCCCCTACACTATTACACCACCACATCATTATAAAATAATTTGTGTTTAAACTGAGTCATTAAGATCTGAGGTGTGTGTGACAATGTAATTGTAAAAACTGTCATTGAATATGCTGATCATCATCAAATGGTTTTTCCCCTTCATGAATAACCTTAGCTGAAATAAATTAAAAATAAAAGTCTAGCCCTGAATCTGGAATCAAAAGAACCTTATTTTCCCAGTTTACGTGCATTCATGCAGGTTGATTCCTGGTTATCTCAGGAGGAAATCATCATGGACAGAAGCAGTTAACATATTCAGCTACGCAGCCACTTTAAGCACTTTCACGGAGACAGACTTAGTCTTTCTTGATGCAAAGAGCATTACACTTTGGCAAAAATCCCAAACATTACAAGGGATGGTACTAAGATGAGATCGCTGATACCGAAGCTGGACTAAACAACATGTGACAAAAGCAGAATAAACCATAAATCCCATCCGGGGCTCAGCGAGAATGAGAAACCATGAGTGGCTGAAGTGAATGGCCAGATGTGGATCGGTGCTGCTGAGGAGCGAGACAGATTTATGGCCTCTTCTTTAATGAGGTAACATCCTTTTCACTCATAAGACTTTTAAGAACTATTTTCTGGCTCCCACATACAAGAAAAGGCAATTTTGTTAGAAGTGAGTTGAATATGTAGAAGGGACGACCGGGGGGCGGGAGGTAATACTAGAAACAAAAGTAAAATTCAACTTCTTTTCCTCCGTAGTCACTGAAGCAGCCTGTGCAGAAAGGAGTTCTGGGAGTAAAAGGGAGGGTGGTGGAAAAAAATGAAGTTACAGCAAAACATAAACAGTGCAAAATGATTTACAATCCTTTTCTTGTGTGAATGGAATTTGCAGTTTTGACGTCTGTAAGTGGTGGGAAAAAACTAAATTACACTAAGGGATCAGCATTCTTCAGAAACTTATACATCAGCTGTAGAGATAAAGACTTATTAAGACACAAACGCTAAACGTTTTCTAACCAAACCTATTCATACTTAAACATCAATTAGCAAAATTAAGATGCCAGAAGTGGACTTTAATTCAACTATCACTAAAAAGCTTCCATCATTGTGCTATGGTTTATTTTATTTAGTTATTTAAGTTTTTTGTTGCATCATAAGTGATGCTGAAGAAATCTGACTTTATTATATTTTTCAAGAATTCAAATTTGAACACAATTTAAGGCAAAAAAATCTCCATTTATTTTGCTTTGGAAGCGTTCACTTTAAGACGGCCACCCATTAGCCTTATAGCCACACCAGGAAAATTAAAAAGTTTCTCATCTCTTCTGAGCATAACTTCCAAGCAGCGACCTTTAGGGCTAAAAGGTGAAGCCAGTGGTACCAGAAACTGCAGTTCCTCTAATGGCCATTTGGCTCCAATCAATTTCCGTAGACTCCCATGTTCAAAGGCCTAACTATGTTTAGACCCATTCGTACACATTTTTAAACTGCCCTAGATCCTTACCCTGGACCTCCCAGCCGTGTTTGTCCTGTCAAATAACGTGAGGTTAATTTTATTCACCGACCTTCCAACAAGAGTTTGCTTCAGTTTTGATAAGTGCAATTACATATTTAGATCATTTTTATTGGTTTGCTAAAATAAAAAATGGATAACTAATCTTAAAATAGTTTTAAAAAAAACCCCATTCCATGATTACAAGAATTAATGAGGAATATGCATATCCTCAATGTGAGAATTTGCAATTTGTATATCTGTGAAATAGAGCTGAAATTAAAGACTAATGTAAACACCACCTGCATAGATTTTTTATATGTTGTTTCTGTCTTTGTTTATGTGAAACAATCTCAAATTATATCACAATTAATGAATATTTTTACCTTGATTTTGATTAATGAACAAGTATCATTAATACACACACAAGGTTTGTACTGTAAATGTGCTCAATTGCTAAAGAATGGATAATTTTTTCTGTAGTATGGAAGTGCTCCAAGTTTTTTTCTGTTTTTGTTTGATGACATCTTTACTATGAAAAAAAAAAAAAAAAAGTCTCGAAACAACGGACACGGCATTTTTGTCTGCTACAAACTGTTCGAGTCTGGCAGTCAACTTGGTGTTTGAGTTTTACTCCATCATGTTTACATGTCGCAGACGGGACAAGGCGACATCATGTGACAGCACACTGTAGTGTGTTTTAAAGGGGACAGTAGATAACAGGGAAGTATTTGCAGAATTTTAAAGCAAACAAAAAATGAAATTACTGACATGGACAAGATTACATCAATTAGAAGTTAGGAATGTAGTTTTTGATTCATCTTGCGCATCCCAATGATAATGAAAAAAAAACAAAAAACAAAACAGAACCGGGATAGCAACATAGCTTCCAATTGCTAAAGAATTCATCCAATCAGTCTTTTCCAGACTTCGGGAACAAAAAATCATCAGGTGTTTTAAAAAAAAAAACGTTTAATTGTGTCCTCATTGGCAAACCAAAACATTCCTGGATTTTTAACTGACATCTCACTAAATATTGATATCTTCAAATGTAATTCACCTAATGTCCTAATTCTCATAAGTTTACACAGACTGTCATTCTCCTGAATATTTTGAGAATGTTTAAAATCTTTCAGTTACTGACAGATAACCGACTCTTTGCTTTCTGCAGACAGAAATACTAATAATAGCCACTTCACCCAGACTCTGGAGTTTGGGGCCCCTTTGACACTCTTGGGCCCCAGGGCCTATGGCCATTAGACTCTATTTTAATGACACATGTTTATACTGGCCTAACAAGAAGGATGCTTTCACTTACCATAACAGGAAAACACATCTCTTCATGTCAGTTTTTCACCAATTGTGTTCTAAAAGTTGCATACAGCTGTTTTTGCCCAATATAGGAACACATTCCTGCCCTCTGTATTACCTCTTATCAAACCTAAGCCTCCTCTATTAAAAATACAGAGAGGTGATTAGGGCCCCACAGCAGATTGCGTCGTATAAAAGTGAAGGGCCTCGGCTTGTTTTTGCTGAGGCTGTGGGCGGCCATTTATGAGCTGCTAACATGAATGAAACAAGGTTTTAAAACAGAGTGGGGAACAGAGGATTTGTGTGGCTGCACTCGAGGGCCTTGGCCTAAAACACTAGTGCAGATTGTGCTCGGGTCCTGAATGGCAGAGTCATCACCCTCTAACTCCTCTGCTCATTATACATCCTCTCCGCCTTCACTCAGCAGTGTTTGAACTGCACTGAAGGACCCTGCGAGAATGAGAAAACACCCCGCCAATTTCATGAATGGGCACAGGACGGGTCCGCTCTTAAAATAAATCAAGGAAAAAAACAAGGTGGGTAAATACCACCGGTTTCGATGGCGACTGAGAGCGACAAGAGCTGACATTGAATTTCCGTGAAAGTGATGTAATCGGCGGCCCTGGGTCAGACCAAGATGTTATTATCTTAATTTGGGGTTCATTAATCGCCGGTGGAGCGGGCTGATGACAAGGTTTCCACCTTGTCCCAGCTGCACGGAGCTGCCAGCTGATTTAGGACGGCTCCCTGCCTCGGTATGTAAACCATTTTCAGCAGGAATGTATAAGCAAGCCATAAAAATAGGATTTGGCCTGAGACGTACAAGACAGATTGTGCCGTAAAACAACGCTCCCCATCTCCACCGCAGCCTGGCGGGGGAAGTCGAGTTGTTTTGGGGGTGGGGTTGTTGGTCAGTTCTCACAAGCGAACCAAAGCCCACAGGTTCAAAGTTCGGGCGTTCGGAAAAAGAGGGGGCATGTTTTAAACTGAGAATGGATTATAAGATCCAGGACACTGTAATCCTCCTTACAAATAAACTATATATAATGTACAACTCTCACGAGAGGGCTTGTAGGGAGGAGACGCTTTCACATCCAGGCAGGAAAACGCACGCCTGCCTTCATGTCTGCACACATATGCACATACCTTAGAAAGTGATAATAAAGAGACGGCAGGAAAGGTACTTGGGTTGAAAGAGGCTCTGCAACCCTGAAAAATATCGACAGCATGATGCGAGGTAGCAGCGCAGCTTAAAGCTTTCACATCCGTCATCTTTCTGGAATCAAAGTCAGTTACGTTTAAAAGCACGAGAGAGAAACCAAACGAGGGTTAATTTCAAGATTCGTCAGTCCTGAAGAGAGAGGCTCAACACAGCAGGTTCTTTGCCAATGATCTGCCTCACTTTAATTTCCTAGCATTAGTCATGACTGAAAAACACACGACTGGCACTGTGATTTATTTCCAATTTAGAGAATACTCGTCCTGAACAAGTCACAGTTATGTCTGCGAAATGTTTTAGAAACATGGATTTACATTTAATCCTAACCCAAACAACCCAAAGCAAACTGGCCCTTTTCTGCATTTACAGATTAAAAAGCTGTTTGTCATCATTTTTCTTTAGCGTGTTTAACCATCAGAAATAATGCAGATAGCTTTTGGTGAATCTGAACGGGGCTGGAGATAAGATGCTCATTATCATCTCAAAATTTGGGAAGTTCATGTTACAACAGGCAAAAACTTATTAAAGTGCACTAGCTCAGTAAAATAGACTATGACAAAATCAAATAGCTCAATAATTTACTGAAAAATGAGCATTTAAACGAGGAAAAAGTAAAGTAGATCAGTGAGTAAAGATCTAAACCTAATGAAATGCAGTCGCTATGTTCAATTTAGATGCAGTTGTTATGTATGACTTATTTTCTGCCCTCTTTGCAGGAATATCTGATGTAACTGAGTGTACATTTCAAAAACTAAATTAATTCTGCACGTGATTCACCATCACAAACTACGCTGTCATATGTTGTGTGTTTAGTTGTACTAACATGTGAGCATAAACATGTGCTGATGCAAGCATCTTTTAGCTCTGGTGCTCCAACATTGTTATTATTATATTATTATGATAGGACTACAATGGTTTGCCACTGGGGTGTTACTCTGATTTGTACCTTTGCACACGTGGAATATGAGTGGTGCTGCAATTTTCTTAAATCTTAAAGATCAAATAAGAAATTAAACTTGTTAAACTGTTTTTCCATTAACCTCAAATAAATAAGGAAACAGTAAAGCTTTAAAATCTAAGAAAAAAATTGATCATTTATCTAATGGCTTCTTATATTTGGCTGAACGCAGTTTGTTTTGTTTTTCTTAGATTGCGCCTTAAATTCTAATGCAAATATAAACCTTTTACTGCTTGAGGATGTACATACTTTTATTGTTTTTTGTTTAGTTACACCCAGAAAAACAGAAATTTACACAAATGTAGAATCTTGGCCCATTTATTGGACCTCAGGGTATGTATCTGAGAAATGAGCGACTAGTGCAGTCAAGTCAGTGTTTAATTACAGTAAAGTCACGTAAATTGTCTATTTATATACCTCTATACAGGTGTATCTGTATATAGAGTGTATTCCAAATTACTTTCAATATGCCTGGTTTCTTTACCAGGTTTATGATTTATTTTTGATTTTTCTTTATACAAAGAAAAAAAAAACAAACCAAAAAACTAAGATGTTAAGTCTATTGTGAAGTTTTGCAGCTTTAATAACTGAATCCAGAGGCTTTTCTTTTTTTCACTTTTATTAATGTAGTGCAGAATCAAAACAATAGTCATCCCGCAGCAAGTTAAATTGTACAGTAAAAGTCTTACAGCTTTATAGAAACCCCACCAATCCATTAATTTCCAATGGGCAAGCCCTTGGCAACAGTAGGAAGAAAAAAAACCAACAGCAGAGCCAAGGTCGAAGATGGTGGCCATCTGCTGTGGTGAAAGCGAAAAGGAGGACAAATACAATAAACAGGATGAAACACAAGGAGAAACGCATATGTGCAAGACTTTTTTATTGTGTTGGTTCAGAGAAATACAGTACGAAAAAGCCCTTTAAACATATGTCTGGAATTATTTTGCTTCTTATAGTATTTCTGTTGTAGTGTGCAAGAAAGTGAAAGCGGCTCATGTGAGGAATGGTTCAAGAAAAATTGCTGAACCAGACAAACTGACAGGGTCAGAGTTTAGTTTAGATTTGAAAGTGTAGCAGGCACATGCACATACATGCCAAGCATTTATCATATTGCTGTGTTTGGTGCGTGCCCCCTGGCAGACAAAATTATTCAAGATCTATATTCAAGATTTTAAACTTACGTGGGAGGTCTAAAGGGTGTCTAACCTAAAAAAACCCCAAAACAAAACAAAAAAACGCCAGTGTTTTTCAACCCAAAATATATATAAGGTGAAACAAAAATCAATTGAAACACCGTCTTCGTGTTTTTAGTCATAAGGTTTTGTATTTATGCAGCTGGCTTATAGGCTCAGTCTAAAATTCGGTTAGTGGGTGAAGGTGCTGTTATTTAGTTCAACGCAAACTACCTTGTCATATGTTGTGTGTTTAGGTGTAGTAATGTGTCGCCATAAAGGAAGGGATTTCATGTCTAGAGGTAATGTTGCATGTGGTCCTCTGTTTGTCAGGCTCACGGAGGCCTGGAGAAATTCATGAGCAAAATTTGGTTAGGAATGGGCCAGAGACACAGAGGGTTGTTGTTAAAATTCAAAATTATAAACTTGTCCTCCACAGACATTGTTTATATCCGATGAAAGAAGTTTCCCGTTTTTGATCCTCCTTCTGTTTGAACTAAATTTTTGCCAGATTTCTGATCTTTCAGACTCAAAAGCCGCATTTTAGATTTACTGTTGTCTTTTCTACTGTCTGCATCTCTACACCTAGAGGAGTCTGCAGGTTTGTTATTTATGAACTGGAAATGTTCTTTGCCCTTGTGAAGGTGGTTGGGGAAAGAGGACCATCTTACTGTCTTTACTCTCTCCAATCCAGTTTCCTCTGATAAAAAACAAAAATTATGTTTCCAGCTTCTTACAATGGCAGTTTTAAATGAACACAGTGTTCTGTTGGAGATTAGTATGTTACCAACATACTAAATTTTGATTGGTATTTTTAAATTAGCATGCTCTTTTTTCCCATTATGTTTATTTATTGTGGTGGTTGTTTTATGGGTATTGAATGTCTAAAAGTTGGACATATTGTAAAAAACTGAAAGATTTTTCATGGTCTAACATGTCAAGTTATATATATGCAGCTTTGAACCAGCAATTTGTTCAGAGGGTAATTTTTGAAGTCCTTTGGTGATCTTTGAGACTTGAACATGAAGAAGAATTTGAAAACCTTTGGTTTGAATAACGAGTCAAAATGGCAGCATCAGTTAAACAGTGATGTCATTCACCTGGAAGTCATAGAGAAAGAGACACTGGACACCAACTTAGCAAAAAGCTGCTCTGTCGTAATGAGCCACTCCTGCATTTCCCAGCAACGTTCATAATCTAGCCTCCGTTATTTATTCTGAGAATAACCGCCGCCGTAATTTGTTCAGCTCAGTGGCAGGCAGCGCAAATGCTTCTCATGCAAATGAGGTAAACTTGTACACCAAATTACAGCTTGTCATTCCACATAACACAGCGGCAAGCCAGATGATCCACAGGGGCGATCGTCCAGACGAGCTAGCATGGGCCGAAGAAGAAAAGAGCTGAATGAAAATCTCCACGAGGCAAAGATGATTTCTTACTCTCTGAGGCTGCTGTTTGATTGGATTACAGTATGAGTGTGTTTGCAGGGGATAAATCAAAATTCAGTTTTTGCTGCTGAGAGCTGGTGAGGATTTGGGGAGGTGGTCTCACCTCGTAGAAAAATTTGAGAAAACAATACGTACACACGAAATTCGTGTACTTTACCGCACACTGTTCTTTTTTATATTTTCGTGTTTGGATGCTTACATGCAGTCTAATGCATGGCAGGGGTCATATGTTAGAAGCCCTGCCATAAAAAAAAAAAGCCCAAGGGGCAAAGGGGGAAGGAGAAGAAAGCCGGTGGAAGAGGAGGAGGGGGAGGGTGGCGGCAGAGAGGGCGTCTGTTTTTCCTCAGGAGCGAAGCTGCAGAGCGAAGTCGACATGGAAAAGCCGGGGAATGGGAAAATGGTGCAGAGAGCGGCGGGATCGCGCCTTAGCCGAGCTCCCAAACTCACCCGTCTGTTCGACTAGACCGGGCTCAGTCGTGCTCACGTTATTCAGCTGACCCATCATTCTTGTTATTTTCATTTTATTTTATTTCATGACAGGATCATGAACTCACAATTAGACTCGTTGAATTGATTAAAACAAGTCAATACTCTGCAATCCTTTTCTCCTCTTTAATCTGAATCGGATCTGAAACACAAACAGTGAGAATAAACGTGATGTGATGCACCCAACTGTTGAATCGCATGAAATATTTCCAGCTAAATTTAGTCCAGGCTATATAATTCCTTCTAATATTTTTACACCACATAATAAAGTTCATGCATGATGCAACATTGTAGTAAAAATAGTGAAAATGTAGTGAATTGCCTGTTTTCAGTGGCATGGTTATGGCAAGACTCTTCCTTAGCACGCATTGTTTATTTTTTTTTAATAGAACTCAGTGTTTGTGCATGAGTAGCTTTGAGCGAGTGGCAACAGTGGTTGCGTCGCCTGTATTTTTTGAGACACAAAAACATATTTACTACTTAATTTATACTTGCCATTAAAAAAAATGGGGATAAGTAGCCAAAAAATGTAAAGAAACATGATGTCAAGAGTGCTTCTGTTCGCCCATTATTGTGCCATCAGCTGCATCTTCTAGTCCTACTTCTTCTAGTCCCTGTGATCCAGCTGGAAGGCTACCTGGATCAACTTTAATGTTATTTTGCACCTGGGCTTTGTTTTCTACTTGGTTAGGTTCAGGAAACAATTGTGGACAGAATGGCGGGTAAAATCCACCCTTTTCCTAAATTTTTACATATGTTAAAAAGCTCCAAAAATTGTTATCATAAAAGAAAGTTCTAGATGAATTATGTGAGACAATTTGTGACCACTTCATAAACTGCCACAATGTGTAATAATGCTCTATATTGGCTTCATTTAGGGTAAAATTTGATTATGCACTCCTGCTAAATTGCATAGGGTCACTTAATGTCCCTGTTTTGTTTTTGTTTTTGTTTTTGTTTTTGTTTTTTTTAAGAAAAACACGTTTGTTTCTCTATATTTAAACATGAATCAATAATTATTTTTAATGGTTAAGCTTATAAAGGCCCAATTTCAGCAACAAAAAGCCACTAGCTTTTAAGTAAAGGCATGTTTGACACATTTAAGACTTTAATTGAAGAAAAACATGAAAATAATTGAATCACACGAGCTTTGGTTCTTGTTCAGATGCCAAAACTCAGCAGCCTTCTTCAGGCCTTTAGATTTTGTCTTTTTCTGAAAATAACATTTGTCAGATGCATGCTATACTGTTTTCAAGATGATAGAGCTCTCATTACTGTTGCTGCAAACAGGTTGACAAATTTAATTCAGTTTTATTTATACAGCACCAAATCGCAACAACAGTCACCTCAAGGTGCTTTATATTGTAAAGACCCTACAATAGCACAGAGAAAACGCCAACAATCAGATGACCCCCCTGTCAGTAAAAAATGCAACAAAAATGCAACAACATGCAACAAAAATGCAATCTTTTTCTTAAACAGTATTTGACCTTGGTCTGGTGAAATAGGGGGTTCACTGGCACCAGCAGGGCTTAGCCTAGATTGACCCCAAGTCTCTCATCTCCCTTTTCCCAGAGGAGGACTGACCTGGGCGGCCACAAAGCATTCATGGTCAGATTTATGTCCTGGCCACAGAATTACACCCTACAATTCTCAGGTCATCTCCCTCTTATGTGTAATTTAAAGTAGTAACGATTATCTTTAGTTTGAGTATTGTAACATGATTGCTTTAAAACTCTGAGTGTAGACTCAACACCAGCCATCCAGAGGGGCTTTTCTTGAAAAACAGTCTGTGCTCCATATCTGGCAGCAGCAAAAGCATTTTGATAGGAATAAATAGAAGGTAGTAGGCTGGATCAGTGTTATCCACCATGTTCAGACAAAGAAACCAGTGCCACCCACACCTACATTCACATAACCATGTATGGGTGACCAGATTACAGAGGACAAGGTTTCATAATTCTCTAGAAACATTAAACCTACACTAAAGGCCATATAACTCAATTATGTTCAAACCAGTTTTATTTATATACCTTCAAATCCAACAACAGTCATGTCAAGGCACTTACAGCTACATGTTGGTGTAGTTCCTCTTCTGGTATATCGAAATCTTTTGGCAAGACCGTTTCTGACGAAGGGTAGATTGACTGTATGCTTATACAGAAGCATGTTAATCACAAGGTGTCCGTGGCCTAAGGCATACCCTGCTTTATCATCTGTTTTGCTCAAAACAGAGCCATAATTTACTAAATGAACGTCATTTTGTATTAAATAATACTGAAAACTAGTAAATAAAACCACACATCCACCTGCTAAATGTGTTAATAGTTCACAGAGAAAGGTAGGTCAAGTTAAAGAAGGCTCATTTTCCCATAGACTTGTATACAATGTGACTTCTTTTTATAACCAGAAGTGTCGCCCTCTGCTGGCCAGTAGAAAGAATTCATGTTAAAGTCACCAAGGCATAACTCACCAAGGGAGGTCTATGTGCACATCTCACACTTTCCTATAGCACATTTGACTTTGACCACTTCTTGGTTTAGTTATTGTAATTATTATTTATTACCATATAGAATAATATTGTGCAAGACTGGCCTGGGGATGTAAGCTATTTAGGACTCTAACAGTAAGATTTTTGATGCAGACTGAAGTTCTCATGTCACTCTGATCATTTTATGTGTAATGAAAGAGAATAATTGCGATTGTTGGATTGTTGGAACATATGTGGTTTTAGCATCTCAGAAAGGTCTTTTTTTTCTTTGCTTAAGTGCTTTATATTTCATATTCACACTCTGATGGATGCATCGGAGAGCATCTTGGGCTTAGTATCTTGCCCGAGGATATTTGGCAAGCAGACTGGGGCAGCCTGATCGAACCACCAACTTTCCAATTAGTAGATGATGCTCTACATCCTGAGCTTTTGAACAGCTGTACTGTACGATACACAATGGGGTAGTACCTAGAACTGCATACTGTGTAGTAAGTACGAACAAGTCCTTATATCTTGGCAAAAAGCTGTACCTTGATGTGTTGCTCACTGGCAGGGTGAATGTTCACCAGCGGTATTTTTTCCATATTTAAACGAAAATATCTGAAAATTTGTTTTCAGCGGGCACAGATGATCTGTCTGTTTTCGCACTCTTTAGATTACATGCTAGCACTTGTACAGTAACTATAGCTTTGCATTAAGTTGAACTTTTTACAGCTGTATAAAAATCAGCAACTACCACAAGCTTGTTTCACTCAAGCTAAACAAACTTTTACTCTTTTCTTTTATGTTCCTTTTTTATTTTACAAAATCAGTTCAAAGCATAACCTCCACAATCATCTCTCCAGGGACTCTGGAGTGTGCCACCCATTGTGAAAATCTACTTGAGGAATTATGTATTTGCCATGGCTATTAACACAAAATTTGCACTCATGAACCTTTTATAAGTGCTGACTTGTATAAAGCAGGCCTGTTTCACCACCTTCAGCTCTCTGACACTCATGCACATTAGAGGTTCGAAGTCAACGAGAAGATGATTCATTGCTCGCAGTGTGAGATAACATTTTAAATTTAGCTTACTTTGCCTCATTTTCCTAAAGTACCCCTCTCATTTCTGAATAATGCTCTTTATGGTTTACAGGTCTGATGAGGGAGGTGTGAAAAAATATCAGGGAAAGTCCCGTCTCTGCTGCCTCGCCTTCAGATGGCATCCAGTGGCTGATACTGTAAAGGTCATCCCATCAGCTGACAACGGGCTATGGTTATGATAAGCATCCAGTCAGAGCTCACACTGCTCTGATAGGCATCCAATCTGAGTCTGAGAGCTTGTCGTTGCATTCCTCAGGCGGATCTGACACTATCATGAGGCCTAATGCCAGCTGGGACACAGAGCTGCTAAGCTATTTTAGGGTCTTTACAGATAAGAAAGAGGTTCAAACACAGCTGAGACAAACTGAAAGAAATCTGTCCACGCAGCACTCAAAACCACGAAGAGCTGCTTTACTTGTTATTTTCTGGTCACATCTGAGTGAGATAAACCCAATTAAACTCCGAACAGTGAGAGTTTTAGAATCTGTAAATAAACTGACAGGTGACATGTAGGCTTGGAGGTAAAAGTTAAGATCTGACCTGGTCCATAGGGCAGTTATGGCATGAAACAATTACTTTGTTTTGTCAAAGCTTCTTTAATTAATTATTGACCAGTGGAGGTGCAGAAAAACAAGAAAGCCAGCTTAGATACACACAAATGTCACAGTTTTGCAGGTTTATATGTCAGGAAATCGGTTAATGTGTGTAGCCATCAGTTGGATATTTATAGACGTACCAGACACTGAACAACACTGTCATCCTAGTGAAGTTTTACCTCAAAATCTGCTCTATTATTTGCTTCTTTATCTGGTACATTTGACTTACTTTACTGGCTGAGAGGGTCTGTCTGCGTTATGGCGCTTGGCAAGGACCGCATAGTATTTCTGCCATAGCTCCCCTCATGCTACTCAGCTCAATGAGCCAAATGACTGTGAGCTTTATTTCAACCCTCAGGGAGCTCTGTGTTTAAGGTAAAGTCAATGTTGAAGTGCCTTAACCTCCTAGGACCTGGCGTCCACATATGTGGACATCACATTTTGGGTTGTCTAGACCAAAATACAAAATTTTGCTCTACAAGGGCCTGATATCCACTTACAAGGACATTATACTGCCACTGTTCTATCGAAATTTAAAACGAATGTCCTCATATGTGGATCTCATTTTTGTCAGAAACAAAAATCAGGTAAAAAAAAAAAAAAATCTGGTAATTCTTTGTTTTTCCATTCATCAGGTCCTAATCAGTCCAAATAGCAAAGAGAAATGAAAAATGCATGCCATGAAAGACTTCGGGTCTTAGGAGGTTAAACTGATATTCTTTCTAATAGCCAACAGGGGGCCACTCATGCTGTAGGGCACTGCTTTGTGTTTGACAAGTCACTGCTGTATCGATGTACGCTATTCTCGTTAGGTCTGGCCTTGCTTGTCATATGTCGATTTAAAAACACAGGATGGAAATAGATGTTAGGTCCATCATTTTTTATAGACTCTCGAGTAAACCTACATACATCAATTAATTTCGATATTTCCATGCAGAGCGACCCTTTTCACATTGCAGAGTCATTCAATTCCAGGTTAGGGTCAACATTTCTGACTAATGCAGGTTTTATTCTCATGTTGGCCTCAAATTTGTCTAAAGCATGTGGAAATTTGACCAAGGTTTTGTGGAAACATTACAGCTGTATGTCAACACCAAGGACATTAATCTGGAGTATCTCAGATCTTCTGGTTTTCAGGCTTAAGTACTGCAGGGTGCATGTACTAATGCACATTCTGCTGGACAGTAAGACCTGGCTTGCAGTTGGGCTTTCAATTTGTCCCTATGGTGTTAGATGGGGTTAAGTCAACTTTTTCCACACTAAGCTTGGAACTCCTTCTTCATGGATATGTTTGTGAACTCTGTGTCATGTCTTGGAAAAGCGGCTTCCTTAAAAGTCTACTTTTGTGTATTTCAATACGCTTTTGTTATATGCCTCCAGTCTTTCCACATATGTTTGCACATATATTCTATGCAGTGATTGTGGCAGTACCTTTTACAGACCTCCTAAGATTGCATTAGACTGTTGAGTTCTGTCGTTAACCTTAATGTTAGGTTAAGGTTAAAATGCGCCGTTCACAAGGTCAGTAGTAGCCCAGCTCATTCGACTTTGACAAAGCTGCGATAATTGATGCACCGCCTCCGGAGGAACGGTAAGTTGTGGTACTGGGAGATGTCCTTGCTCCACCAAACAGTGATATTCCAGGAAACACACCTTCACAACAAAACTCTGCAGCAATGTTTAGTTTCTGAACTGTTTTGTTTCTCACTAAAAATAAAAGCTTCAAAGAAGGAAGAACAAAACCTACCAACCGAATCGCTGTGAAGAAGACAGCATGTGTCAAGACTGCAGTTCGGCTGAGGGTGGATATCGTTCATGTTTACAAATGTTGTGCCGTCACAAACATGGGCATCTCATCATGCGCACTTCCTGAACGGTGATACTGTTGATGGCTGTAGCTCAGCAAAAAGAAAATATTTTTTACATTAGACTTCTCACAACAAGGTTTGCGGATTTCTTTGAGTGATTCCAGCTGCATATTTCTGGGTCTTTGTTCAAAGCAAAGCGAGTGGCATCTACTTCCAGTATAGTCAAGATAAGTCTCTGCAGCTGATATCTCCCAAAACTGGGCACATCACTCCAAAACAGATGGATAAAAAGCACAATGTTTACATTGGATTTTTGTGGTGAACTGTCCCTTTAAGAGCTAGAGACAATGCTCATATTGATCCTGTAAGCAAAACCAGGTTTAAGGGATTTGTTTGTCTGCCGTTGATTGATGCGGGACTTTAAAAACAGAACCAGCAGATCCTCCAGATTTGTATACGTTAATCATGTTAGTGTGTTGTGAAAAAAAAAAAAAAAAATCCTTAAGCCCGCCTTTTGAGGATATTTCTAGCTTGCCGTTTGTCTACCTGCAGCAGGTAACATCTGTCAGCTGACGAACACGTCCCCTTCCAGCAGTGTGAGCTCAGACATTTTTAGCCTGGGTGGCCCCAGCAGGGCAACAAAGCCCCGGCCCTGATGGTTGACTTCCTACCTTCACCTCTCCCTAAGCTCCTTCCAGGTAAAGACTAATGGGCGACTCCACATCTGTGGCCCATTCGCCGTTTTAATGAGCAGGAGCACGAGGTGGAGAGCGCCGAGTATGAATGGACAAGCAGGAGACTTTAACTAGCTGCCTCTGCCATTAAGAGCCTGTGGGGCAATTATGTCAGCAAACACAATGACCTCAACACTAGTACAGAGTGTTACTATACACAACAGCCTTCACACAGCTTATTCTCCCTATTTTATAACCAAGGGGTAAACAATTTGTCTTACATTGAGAAATCCTTCTAAAGAGGATTACATATAAAAGCATCACAGAGGTTTTCCTGAATCAATTTCCTTACTTTAAATGCTACAGAGACAATGAAGTTTTTATTTTTGCTTGTTCAAGTTAGTGTAGTCATGATATCTGCTCCCCCATTGTGTGTTGCATGGTAAACCTTTATTTCCAACAAGCTGTAACAACAGTAAAAACTTATTGTTCCCACATGTAAGGGTGGCAGGGTGGTGCAGCGGTCACTGTGGGCTCCCAACTAGAAAGCTCTGGGTTTGAACCTGCTGGTCATTGTGGGAGTTTGTAGAGGTCTAATCTAAATATAGAGACATCTTTTTCTTTTCACCTTTTACTTTGAAACTGGACATCTTTGAGCTTTAGTTAAAGAGTTCATTTGGAGGCCAGAAGATTTCAGTATATTGATATTAGAGCAATATGAACTCCCCCCCCACAAATAGACACAAGTAGAATACGCTCAAATTACCAGTACACGGATTAGAGAGAGAACAACAAGAGCTGACCTTAAGTGCTTTCCAGTTTTGTTAGGCTTTCATTTTTATACATCAGACTTTTAGAGGAGCTGGTCCCTGAACCATCTCCACCTCAGGATTTCTCAGGGTCAATCCTTTATGCCGATGTTTTGACTGTCAGCCTCGCTAAACCCTCTGGGGTCGTCTGACACAGAGCAGCCACCCTCTGTTAAATCTGCTGCTATGAAATCATTAGAGCCGGACCTGCCGGTGGTCCGTGAGCCCGAAGTACAGGACCCGACTCTGTCTTAGTTTATATTGTTTATATTTCATGAAGAATAAAGCCGGGACCAGCATGGATGATGCAAGTTGTATCTGATGCATTTCTAAATTTGAACAATGTAATTATCATCTAAACTCTTACATTTGGTCTTGAAGATGTACAAGATTAGTCATATGTGCCACAGAATGATTTACATTTTATTTAAAAAGTCCAAATGTATTCTAAGTCCTTTATTGAGCAAAAACATGATTCTTTGGATGCCTCTGATGTGGGAATCTGCATCTTGTCCCTGTTTCATATGATTACAAAGCAAATATCTTCAGGTTTTTGACTGCTGGTCAGACAAAACAAGACACTGTAAAACACTGGTCTCTTAGAAACAATGATTTTCATTTTTCATGATAAATTTTTGTCTTTTAGTTGAAATGCCATGCATTTAATAACTTTCTGCAATATTGAAAGAGTTATTTCTCCATCAGCATTGACCAAAAAAAAATACTATAAAAACAAACAAACAACCATTATTCTTTTTATTAAATTCTTTTTAACGAATGACTGCAGGTGCTGACAAATAAAGAGATTTCCTTCATAAGTCCCAGAAAGTGTAAAAACTGTCATGAGCTGCTAATAGACAGAATGATCGCTGTTTTATTAAAATACTGAGATGTATAACTTGAAAACATGTCCACATGACTTGTCAGATAAACAAAAAAAGGGGGTAAAAGGTTTATAACTGAAAGTGTTGGAGTTTATGTCAGTTTACGTCCCTTCGGC
Source organism: Etia nguti (assembly GCA_015106755.1). NCBI lineage: Eukaryota > Metazoa > Chordata > Actinopteri > Cichliformes > Cichlidae > Etia > Etia nguti. The sequence continues at coordinate 49,600 of VUQG01043752.1, read as the reverse complement.
TCGTCACCGTCACCTCTCTGCTCCACATTCCAGCCGTCCCACTCTTATCTTTATTGGCTGAGGACGGGCAGAATTGCAGCAGTTAGAGGACAGTTTCTGGAGCTTTGAGACGCAAATGACCAGAGAGCAGACGTGCATGGAGACGACAATCACTTATCAATAGATAGATGAGAGGAGAGAATAAAATGTACGAGAGGTGAGGTGGGCAGCGTCAAACATGTGGAGAATTTCCTTTTTGCTCAGATAATGAAACGGTCAAGAAAGTGAGACCAGGCTGGAGGGGAAAAAAAGCAAGTGTGGAGTGTGTGTAGTAAAAGTAAATGATCTGGTAAAGCTCCCAAATGACAAACAATAAAATATGTTTAGCATGAGTTTTGACTCCAGTTATTGCACGACAGGAGCCTGCTTGGGGTATATTTTTGTTAATTAGACCACAGCAAATAAAACATTTGCCAGGATCTGTGCAAGAATTTTTATTTTTATTGATTACATTAAACTAAAATACCACACCATCTATAACCAAAATCTCTGTTGTTCCTGATAAACATGCAAAGAAGCCACAGACATGACTGATACTGTAACCTGTAACCACGTCCTGTTTGTTTTATAGGAGTCGGGCATACAACACAGATGGCTTAGCTGAGTGTTTAATGTGAGTCATATGAATGACATCACCGACAGCGAGATCATGTTTCGGGGAGGGGAAAAAAAAGCGGAAGCAAAAACACCCAGGAAAGTTTCATTGTTCACTGCATTATGATAACAGCTGCAGATGTGTGAGAGCATCTGCTTTATTAACATCAGAGGAGCGAGAGAGAGACTCCGGCAGGGATGGCAGGTCACCTCTGAGTGTCTGATTTATATATAACTGATTTATTCCTTTTTTGTGGAGAAAAAGGGGCTCAAGCTGCCCGATACTGGCCCTGATGACTGATATCTGTAAATAAGGGGCCATTAGCAAACATCGTGCTGATGTTTATCTGTAGTGTTGCATTAATATGTCAGTGCAAAATGGAAAAAATATTGTAATGGAGAGACTTTTTTAAGCTAATCTCTTTGTTTCCCTGACACAAAGGAACACATATACACAAATAAGCATAAATTAAAAAGATGTCACAATTGCTTATTGGCCAAATTGTACTCGGAAGTATCAGTACTGACCCACAGTTTTATAGATGCAGCCCTTTAAAAGGTTATAGAACATACATTAAAAAAAACAACCACACACAAGATGTTGTCTTCCTGCAAAAGTGTGTAAATTGCACCCACAACAGGAAAAGCGGTTGGATGCACAGACGGATGGCAAAAGACAAAAAGCTAAATAATAACAATAAACGACACACATCACATTGAGCTGCTGCTGCTGTATTTTCAACAAGGACAGCTGGACCTTATATTCACTGCAGTAAGTAATAGATTACATTAACACTATCAATTCTAGTGTGCCAATATTTTATGAATAAATGAATTCACTTCATTATTTCTCTCAGTAAAATCATGCAAACAAATCGTCAAATGTGAAGACATGACACACAAATGTTTGAAATTTACACACAATTCCATGATTTCCCATTAAAACGCTCCTTTTTTTCTGGAATTTTGAATCTCCTTCCAAGAAAAGAACAATAATAATTTAGTAACAAGCATTTTACTTTATGTTCTTTCCGTGATCTAATTTATAATGCCCATAAAAGAAATCCCACCTACAAATATTAAGATGTAGACAAATAAAATCTCTGAGACAGAAATATTAAGATCTGGAACCATAAAACCAAATCTGTCCCACTGCATGCAAGGATAACAGACGTTAATCAATAACTACATAACTAATATATGTATAATTTGAGTGACGTACACCCTCAAGCAGAGAAACAATAAAGTGCTGAGAATATGTGAAATTTACAGCATTTAACAACAAGCAAAACTCAAACTGACAAAAATGAGAATTTAATTCAAATTTCAGTTTTCAGAGGTTCACTAAAAATGATTTTCTGTTGTTCTAAAGAGATCCGACCTCTGCATGAACTCAAATGCACCAGCACAGAACAAAATAATCGTACATTAACTATTGACATTTTAACCTCTTTTGCACCCCGTCCTGCTCCTCTTTAACACTCCACATAGTGGACACTGGAATTTCTTCTCCCATCGGGCACTGGGCCTCTCAGGAACTCCTTGACCCTGCAGCATGATCCACTTTGCCCACATTTCCCAGAATGAGAAAAAGCCGCCATGTCTAATTGTACCCAATGGGTTTAATTAGCTTTGCGTGCTGGCGTCGACGTACGCCAGAGGTGGATATATGTATATACTGTAAGAGCCTCTGCATGATAAACACTTGGAGCTGAGCGTGCTCTGCTGTGCTGAGCTTGCTCGGCTTTGAATCAGGCTGAATATTTGTTTGGAAATGTGGAGTTGAGGGTAAGCAATCTGAAGAGGAGGGAAGCAGTGTCTATTGAAAAATCTACATGATGACACAAACAATTATGAGGAGAATTCATAACAGGGCCAAGATGGCTCCTTATGACCTATTTTGGATGTTTCTCCTGGCAAAGCGGGAACAGAGGAGAGAGAGCGAAAGAGAGAGAGATGACTGAAGTCTATTGGGGCTGAAAGCAAAATATGAAGAGACTATTACTGCTGCTCAGGTCTTTCAGCACCTCTAGTGATAGCAGGGCAGGAAAAAAACAGGCAGAAAAAAATGAGAGATCAAAAAGAGGGAAGGTTCTGGTTAAACATTTGAGAGAAAGAATGGAGGCAAAAGGAGAACAAGAAGTGGAGAAAGTGATACAGGGAGAGATGAAGAAAAGGAGTAAGAGGGCGTGTGGGTGTATGACCAGTGTTGTATTTCATCTCTGTGTAGTGGACGTCTTAATCAACAGTGTCAGGTTTTCTTTTTGGAGGCTGCATGGTGTTTTTCACGCTGACAGCGGAGGCTACACGCGAGTGGCAAACAGGACAGAGGGGGCTCATAAGCAGCCCCAGCTTTGCATAAAAATATGCCAAACGTAATATCATTGTTTCATGCGCTTATTTGTTGAACTGTGCAAGAGGTGGAAAATAAAGTTTGACTGTAGAGGCAGAAGATCCGTGCTGGCTTGCAAAGCAACTAATTGCACATCTGAATTTACAGTTTAACAGCAAAATGCATCTAAATACAGACTTGGAACCAAAGTGGGAAAAAAAAGTTTAAATTAACCCTTTTGTCTTATAGCAAAACAAAAAAAAAATCATCTGCTTTTCAGTTCACAGAGGACTTTCTTTAATTAAAGGAAAAGTTGCACACAAAAAACAACCTTTTCCCCTTTTTCCTCCTCTTGTCTTTGAACAGTTTTAATAGTTTGTATATGTTTGACACAAGAAGGCCTGAAAATGGATTTAAGAAAGAAAACAGATGCACAATTTATCACACTTGTGGGTAAAAAAAAAAAAAAACCTCCGCTGTGCTGTGGTTTTTCACTTTTCACTTAAATAGTGTATCTTATATCCATGTCTTACTGTTTGTTTAGTGTAAAACTAAGATGCTTTATGGATGCGGAGTTATAACACATGATAATGCATGACGTGCAGCTGCAGCCAAATAACAAATTCCCTGCATGGAATCATATTATAATCCCAGCAGCTTTGCTTCCTATTGCCAATAACTTGCTGTATTATAGAAGTAAACATCAACACTGAACAGAATATCTCAGTACTTAGAGGCGAGGGTAGTGAGATTAACAGCCAAATGTATATTAGTTCAATTTCAGGTCTTATTAGCACCACAAAAGTCCATCAATGACACATTCAGTAAATGTCGACTAGAAATGAATTAATATAAAATTTTAAAAATGCTTTCTTAATTAATTACTTTTTAATATATCTATCTATATCTATCTATATATCTCTATCTATATATCTTTTATGTACATTTGTACTGTCCTAATTCTGTTCATTTTTTTGGCACATGCTTTTATATTTTTGCTTTAAAGCATTTTATTTTGACATGAGGCTCTTGTTGTATTAGGTGTCCATAATAAAAATCAAAAGCAAAATAAGATAAGTACAGTTCTTCAGGATGATGCACAAGTGTATAAAAGTCAGCGTGGTCATGATGAAGAATGACTCCCCTAAGACTGTCAAATAAATGAGCAGCAAATTTCAGCGCTGTGGCTGCTCCAGGTGCTGTGAGCCCCTTTGGTATTTTAAAATGCAACAATCACAAATTTTATATTGTGCAAAATCAATCATAACCCCTTTCCCCCCATACAAATGCAGTGGACTTCAAAGTATCTGTGTGGCTATATACACAAAAAATAATTCAGTCCAAAGAATAAAAGAGTGCAGGAGTGTGAATGGTAACAACAGGAAAGAACGCAAAGCATTGTGCGCATTCATATGAACCTTTCCACGCAGACTTCAGTGCATTCGTGTGAAGTAAGGAACATAAAGTTGTGACTGATGATTATTTATTGTAACGCAGGTTGGTCGGTGAAATATGCTGCAAACTCCTGAGCTGTAAACAGTGAGCAGGCCAGGAGAGCTTTTATGGAATACTTGTACCCGTGCTGCAGGAGGGTGACACCTCCTGATTTATGGCTGTATTTAGATAAGACGCCGCCGTAAATGGTTTCTAAATAGCGTCAAGGTCATGTAATGTAATGGGATAATGTTTTTAGGCGATGGCGATAAGATGATGTGTTTGGTGGGCGAGGAGCTGCGCGAGGAAGAGGAAAAAAGTGATAAAGCCAGTGCAGGCCTTCTACTTCAAGTATGACGCGGACAGGCCGTTGAGTCTGTGTGCGCCAAAAGTAGCACAAAAAATAAAAATCCTCAAACGGGTCATTTACACTTCTCATTACTCTCTGACATTCACGTCATATTATTACTGGAAAATAAGACGAGGATAAAAATCTGGTCAGGCCTTTTCACTCTGATAAAATAGTTCTAAACTTTGACATGTGACATAAGAAAATGGCCATTACGCCTTAAAGAAAATATTTTTTAAAACCCTTAGATAATCTTTAAAGAAGGACCGAAAAAGAAAAATAATTTCATGTTTTTAAAGCAACTAAAGTGATGCGTGAGCACGCCGAGGTACGATAAAACGGATAAAATGATGTCGATTTTACAGTGTAGGCATAATTCTACCTTTTTTATTCGCCCATTCTTTTAAATGTTTAGCTGAACAAAAAGATAAAGTCTGCTTTATTCAGATTATTTGGGATTATCATTAAAAACAGTCGAATTGTCTGAATTTCTGAGTTGGTAAATCTTATTTCTTTTTCTTTTTGAAATTTATACACACGCCTTTAAAAAAATTACTTTTCATATTTGTTATTGTTTATTTAAATCTCTGACTCTATGTAGTCCAACCTGGAGTTGTTAATTCAAATAAAAATGCAGATAATACAGTGCTGCTGCAAATCAGTGGCAGAAATGATTAAGCGTATGTGCCTTAAGAGATGTCAGTGCGTAAAGTTCGTGCGTAAAAGCTTTCCAAAAGTAAAACGACTTTGAATCCTACAAAGATTTACAGATTTACTTTCTCCTGCAACATTTTCGGATAGCCGATATTTGCTCCTTGTGCAGGGTCTTGAAATTATGGTGCATGTTTTCAGAAGCCAATCCAGACTCTCCTCCCATCCTGGGCGCTGCCCTCCATTGGCTGACTCCTTTCCACGCAGATATCCAAGTCATATAAACCTGGGGCCTCACACCTTCACCAGGGTCAAATTTCCTGGTCAAGTCAGAGCTGCCTCGTTTGGAAACGATTTCAAGAAGGAAACGCAAGTGGAGCTCTGCACATCGCCGAGATTTCTTCTGTGGAATTTAAAACGTTTTTCTCGGCCTGGGCTGAAGCCGCGTTCAGAATGAATACGATGTGAAAGTCGGTGGTTGGTTTTGTTTGACTTGTTAATAAATCCCGAGGAAGACTTATTCAAATCTTGAATGATTTCTTTTGGCTGCAGATCCCCGAGCAAAGATCGTTTTGGGGCGGCAGCAGAGAGAGGCCGAAAGGAAACACGGCAACGACCATATTTGCAGTCCCGCTCAGCATGAACCTCATCGGGGGCTACCAGCATCACCACCACCTGATGCACGAACCCTTTCCTTTCGTCCAGCGGTGTCACCAGGATGCACCGTACTTCCAGAGCTGGGTGGTGAACCACGGCGAAGTGCCCCCTGATTTCCAGATTCAGGCGCCCTACCCCGCCGCGGAGCTGGGAGCGCCCGGAGCGGCGCACGA
>VUQG01043752.1:7560-43351 GCA_015106755.1 Etia nguti | reverse complement strand
CGGAGCGGCGCACGATGCCCGGCTGGAAGGGCTCCAGGCCGGGATGGGGAAGAGGAGAGCGTCGGGGCCGAAGAAGGAACGCCGGAGGACGGAAAGCATCAACACAGCTTTCGCCGAGCTCAGGGAGTGCATCCCCAACGTGCCGGCGGACACAAAACTGTCAAAAATTAAAACTTTACGCCTGGCGACCAGTTACATCGCTTATCTGATGGACGTCCTGGCCAAAGACTCCGGGGAGACGGAGGGCTTTAAGGCCGAAATTAAGAAATTTGAAAACCGGGATTTGAAACGAAAACGGGAGCTGGTAAGTTACGAGTGTCGAAGTGAAGTGCCGAATCAAAATGACCCCAACCCAAAGCATTTTTCTGGGATTCAGTAACATGTTAGTCAGTGTAAAAGCAGCTGCAGGCCTGAAAATGGTGAACGCTGGGCGAAACAATTCAGCATGACCTTTCGGATTGAAGTACCGTTAATGTTTAACATGCAACCAAAGCCTTTATATCGCTTTATAATTATATCAATTTATTTCATCTCAGTTTTCCTTCAAATAATTCCTAGTTATGAGTCCCAGTTAAACTATCGGCCAAATTATATTTTAAACCAACATTTAAAAAAATTTAAAAAAATCTCACAATTTGTGCCTGTAAACATTTATGACGTGTTAATTATAGTTAATGCACAATGTTTGCTAACAGTTTCTAATTGTAGATTTAGAGTCAGATGTTTGGGCTTGAATATGTGCACGCCCAAAATATTGATATGAATAACCAGCAACAGTTATTATTATTTGTTATTAATTATATGGCTCCTAATCATAGCCGAAGAAAAGTAAATGCCCTTTCCTTATTAGACATACAAATAAAATGTTGTTTTTTTGACAAATTATAAAGTCATTATCGTTTTTATGAATTTAAAAGATTAATAGTTAATATTGGGGTACGTGACAGGCGATGCAGACTTTTAGTTTGATGCTCCGACCCAGGAGCCGACTTACTGTCATTTAGTGATACCCTGTGATGTCATAGCCCTGAATGCGTCACTAAAACCTCCAGTTTTTTGTTTTCAGATTACATGAGGCCAAACTTAGATTTCAAATCCAGATTTATTTATAAAGCACATCTAAAAACCGAGACAAAGATTGTAATACAGATAGCGCAAAAAGCTCAAATAAAATAAAAGCAAAGTGACCCTGAGCTCTCTGTCCTGCTGATTATGTTGTGGTGTTTTGGTCTCCCTCCTCATTCTCATCCTCATCCCCCCTCCTCCCACAGACCGACGGCCTGCCGGAGTCCTTAGGAGCCGAGAAGAAGGTGAAAGGCCGGACCGGGTGGCCGCAGCAGGTCTGGGCTCTGGAGCTGAACCAGTGACCTCCACTTCCCTACCCGAAAAAACCTCCTCAGAGACTCTGGATTCAAATCAGATTTAAAATAAAAGAAACCACTGAGTGAACCTGAGCACGTCGCTGTGGCCGTGCGGCGATGCGCAAAAAAGAGCGAACTAAAGGACAACACGGGGATAAAAGGTGGAGGAACAGTGGAGAGCTCCAGGACAGACGTCTTCTTCTCTCGTGGTTTGGTTTCTAAGCCGATTCACAGATCCGACTGTAGGTGTTTGATATTTGTGGTATTTCTGCTTTCTTGATGTTTTCCACCCCTGCGGGACAGATGTCGCGATGGAGGGTGTCAAAAACACATCTGTCTCCCCTTAAATGTGTGTTTACCTGACGTTGTCTTCCCAGTTAAATGAAATGAAGCATAAAATAAATAAATTATAAGAAGGTGGAGGAAATCTTCAGTATGAAGCCATTTAAATTTAGATATGTTTATTTTAACTTTGAGCTGCACCAGAATCAGTTTTTTTTTTAAAATATCGCTTTTCTGGAGTGATTTACATTTTTTTTTCTCAGATCAGAGACACAGGTTTTCATTTTTCATTGTTAATAATTTATAGATTTTTGTCAAACCAGGAAGCAGTTATAACTTTCAGTTTTGTGCGTGTTGGCGTAATTTCTTTCTTCATTTTTTCTTTTTAAAACAAAAATATGAATATTTAATTTCTTACCCTAAACTTACTGTACTTAATTTACTTAATGCTGACACAAAAACGTGTACAAAATAGGACCAGAGAATAATTTACATGTCAAAAAATAAAATTAAAATGTCAACTTTTAAAACAGGGATCCAGTAAGTACTAAAAAAAATCGGATGATTTTTGTAGATGTCTGGCTTCTAAAGATAAAATCAAATAAACTGAGGCCGGAAGAAACACATTTTCAAAGGGGAAACGCGTTTTTGTTGTCACTGTTTCATCCCGCTGTAATATTTCATTTTCAGGTATTTTCGTCCACAGTAAGTTTTCCCAGCTCAATTATCTCCCAACAGACACTGTGTGTGTGTGTGTGTGTGTGTGTGCGTGAACTCTCCGGGCTGTTGTTTCGCGTAGGAATCGTATTGAATTTGCTAAATCTACCTCAAATACTCTACATGATGTCACTGGCCGCTGGGAGAAGACACCGACTGTTCAGTTAACGCATCTTTATTCACTTCGTCATGTAAAACGTAAAAAACAAAACAAAAACAAAAAACCCAAAAGGATAAAAGTTTATTAATGTGCGCAGTGGTGATGGAAATGTGCATTAGATGTGAAATTATATATATATATATAGTTCCGTAAATAAATGATTATTTTAAGACACTAGCTGTGTGTGGTGAAAGTGTTTTTTTCCCCATCATGTTTAAAATGATGATGATTATTATTATTATAATTACTGTTGCTTTATTTTTTAGCCACGTCGGTGTTATACGCATTGCCTGGTCCCAAGTAAAAAAAAAAAAAGTTAACCATACAAAAATAAACCAATAACAACTAAATCCGTATGGATATTTTTTATCCAGAGAAAGTTGTTCTTTTCTTACTTTTACTCATTTTTTCCCAATTGAGTTTGTTTCACCAACAGAAGTTATATATAGGCCCACATCTAAATGATCCATTTGTTAATTTTTTTCTGGTATGTTTTAAATCTACATATAATTTTAAATAAAATAAAAAGGAATATGTTAAGCGTTATCATGTAAGCCGAGCCCGTTCTCTTTCCGACCGCGTATAATACCGACGATTTGTCACGGATGCTGTTCAACAAATTCATTACTTTAAACGTGTAACGCTGTCCTGTCCTTTAAAGAATTTCCACAGGTCGACAGTCTGCTGTTCTCCACATTTTCCTACATATTATTCATTTATTTATTTATTCATCATTTTTTGCAAAAAGCTAAATAAAAGTACAGCGTGAAGTAAGTGTTGTTTCCAAATGTAAAAAAAAAACTGACAAACAAAAAATCTGCTGTCGCGCTACAGGAGCAACAGTGACGCCTTGTGGTCGATGGGTGTCATTGTAAAATTACAGCACGAAGAAACTGCAACTTTTAATCAAGTAAAAGAAAACTTTTTCTTCATCTTTATAGTGTGGAGGGAAACATGTGGGACAAATTCAAGGCCTCTGTATCTCCAGTGTATTTCGTTAAATAAATAAATAAATAAAAATACAGTGCCAATATCTGTTATAGAAATTGAGTGTCATTTTCAGGCTCTCGTGCAGAAAGCATTAAATGAAAAGTAGAGCTTCACCAGAGTTTAAACATCATAATCCTACTAAACGTATAGTACTTTAGCGTCAAAGTATTTTTAAAGTACTTATTATATAGGATCATACATTAAACCATTAAAGCAATAATGTGTATATAACTTTATTTAAAAATATTATCTCCAGCTGTCCAGCAATGCATTACTTACATGTTCTGCTTCATCTACAGTAATAGAGCATAAGGTATTTCTAGATTGTACTTTTTAAAATAATTGGCATGGAGTACAAAGTATAATATTTACATAGAAAATACTTAAAGCACATCATGTTATATCGCTGGTTCTATCCACGCTGCGATCAAACAGCGTGGAGTATTGTATGATTAGTCTGGTGTTATTGACCTCTGGTCACAACACTGACATATTAAAAGAGCAGAGATGAGGCTTTTTCTTCTTCCTGTACAATACATTTATTTATATTAATAGGAGCAACAAGCAGTCATACTTAAATATGTTTCTTTTTCCTAATACAACAATTAGGTTAACGTGGCATGACCTACACATTAATAAAGATGGATGTTACCTACATGACACTAACAAACCTACAAGCAAAATTTAAAATGTGACACTTAAAAAAAGAGAGAGAGAAAAAGGACAAACTTGACACAAATCGTACGCACAATTATCTAAAGTGCGCGTACGATCCGTGCCTCCGCCACCATAAAAGAGAAAGAGGATGTGTCTGTAAAACAGCAAAGATGTCCGTCACCTGGAGGTTGCAGCAGTGCTTTAAAATTTTTTTAAATAAACTTATAGGTTGTCAGCAGCGTGTTTGATTTATCACATTAAGTGTTTTTAAACACATCAACAGGTGGTTAACGGTGGCTACCAACCCAACAGCTCCCACTCATTTCCCATCAATTCCTGCAGCTTAAAAAAAACAGAAGGAAAAATAAAGAAACTGAACAAAAGTTCAAAAAAACAAACAAAAAACCCAAACATATCATTTCTTTTGCTTTAAATGTAAATAACTGGTACTATACAGTGGAAAAACATGTTGCTGTTTGATGCTGTTTTACTGACAAATGAATCGTGCTCCACTGAAGCAGCAGCAGGTTTACCACAATGAAAAGGGTTTTTCTTAAGTTTTTAAAATTTTAAATATCACCTGCTGATAGTGAAAAAGGGAATCCACATGTAACACACATTCAAAATTGGGAATAAAAGAAGAATATTTACTTTTTTTTTTCTCTCCCACTTTCACCTGGCTAACCTGTCAGCCCAGTTTGGAGGAATGAAATTAAGAGCAGAGATTTTATCCGCTGTAAAAAATGTCAGATGGCAGCACAATACAGCCCGACCATTCATGCAGGCACAGCTTTAACTTAATGTGGAAGGAAAAAAGAAAATAGAATAAAAATGATATATGCAACCAGACAACCTTTGAACAACTTGTGGAATTAAGGCTGAACTAAAGCTTACTTAAAGTTAAACAGGGTTACAGAAATAAAGAAATCAGCATGTGTATGTTCACAGGTACAAAAGAAAAAGAAAAAAAAGAAACCACTAACAAATAGAAGACTGAGTCACAATGTATCACATCCTTACTCGGTTCTTCTTCTTCTTTTAATGTTTTACACATCATTTATAATCATCATCTTCACCATTTGCAGCTTTTAACGAGTGAACCTGAGCCTTGACGTTCTGGATGTGACTTCAGACCAGGGTGGCATTTCTTTTCCAACAGTCACGTATGAAGAAAGAAGGAAAACAAAAATTAAAATCCCACTTATCATCGCATCATTCAGCTCCATCTCGCAGTCCCGTTTGGCACAAGCATTTCTCACTGTGAACGTGTTTAACAGTCAACTTGGCAAAGAAAACCAAAATTACCGAAAGTTGTTTCGTTATCTTTTTGACTCTTAAGGCAGGATACTGCATTCAGCTAAGTCGCTTGAGTCGGACGCTGTTCTTTTGTACATATAGACACAGTTGTGTTACAGTATGACGACAAAACTCTGCAGAGTGAGTCCTGGTAATCAGCAGTCTTTATGGTCCTGGCTTTCGTAAAACAGGGAATACCTTGGAGAGGGCCAAGTCAGAAGGGAGAGACTGCATTTCTGTGAAGAGGGCCAAAAAGCCAAAATGAACTCATCTCACCCTGGATTTCTGTTCTGAGTCCTTTAAGGACAACAGCAGTTCATGTTCTGCTCTCAGAGGGGAGTAGGAGGGTGCAGGAGGAGCTGTTACTGAGGTCCAGGTTTTGTCTGTAGCTACAGTTGTTGTTGTGGTGGTTGTAGCTGCCGTTGTCATTGTTGTGGGGGAAGTTTAGTCCAGCGGTTTGCCACCGTCCCCTTTCTGGTCCAAGCGGCTCTTGCTGCTCTTCACCATGTAAATAAAGTAGGTCAGCGTCTCCTTCTCGTTCACCGGAATATTCCGGAAGTGACGGCTCACTGTCTGCAGAATGGAGAGAAAGAGGGAAGCGGTTAAAAGAAAAGCAATATACATCATTTGTTTCAGGGTTGGTAAGACAGAAGACTGAGACTGCATACCCGACTGCTGAAATCTTCTTCCACACCATTAAATTAAATCTCCAGAAGGAAATCTGGATCCAGATTAGTTTGTGATATTTGTAATTGAGAACACGGAGACACGGTTTCTCATTTTTTTCGCACTTGTGAAATGTTAAACACATGGGTGCCCTCTGGACACTTACAATCCACGCTTTAAGAGGAGTTGGTGCTTCTAACCTCTCCTTGGTCATTCATTTGCGCGGAGGGCCAAGTGATGCATCAACCAAAAGCAAATGGAGTTGGATTTAAAGCTCAGGGAACAAAAACACTTTACAGAGTGAAAACAACACTACAGTGCAAAGCTGGCTCCACTGAATTTATAATTACTGGAAATAATCTTTGCGGTGTCTGCACTGAAAGCATCGATCACCAAAAGCACAGAGCCTAAACTAAACCCTGAAAAATAGCTGTTTGTGTTCTTTACCTTGACTTTTACAGAGCCAAACATCCCCCGCACAGCCTCTCACATTGCTCTGGTTCTCCTGAACGCGGCTGAACACAGGACAGCTGTAACTGGTTGCGGGGCTGTTGACTGGTGTTTTATTAATGATGTGGGAGGCTCGTTAATAGGAGGGTTTGAACGTGACTAAAAACCTGGGGAAACATCCAACTTACAGCACAGTTTGATTTCATTCATTCCAACTGTTAGCCCAACACCACATCCGACCCCGCCTGACCCTGTTTCAGGATGACCGGGAGCGCAAAGCACAGAAGATAATTATAAGGACAAGGGCGGAGCTGGCTGCACCGAGTCCACCTGTCGATTTAGGAAATCAGTCAAACAATTTCCCATTAAAGCTGAATGGGAGCGCCAACACTTCCTATATCACAGAACACACTAATAACCAGTGATCAACATTCCCAAAGAAATCTTTAAGGAGCACTATAGTGAAATTTCAATATAAGAAGAAAAAGTAGCGAAATGTACTGGATTTAAAAACCCAAATCCACTTTCACATTATTCTCACTGATGAAAGAGTTAGGGTACATAACACCCTAAATGAAAAGGATCAGTTCTGCTGTTACCTCTGCCAGCTGGGCCTTGTTGAGGCCGGGCCTGGTCTGCAGCTTGTAGTGTCGCTTGTAGCGTCTCAACGTGTTCACTTGCAGCTGGAAAAGGTCCACCTGAAATCACCAGGAGAAGCAGGGACTCAGTGAGCCGGTTCAAAGAGATGATGAGCTTTTTTTTTTTTAAATCCTGCTTTCCATGATTTATGCAAGGCTCCCAGTGCTTCTGCATCTTTTTCAGCTTTTAAAGGAGCTGAAACTTTAATGATGCACAGAGAGAAAGTGGGTCAATGCAGCATGAAAATACATGAAAACAAGTAAATTCAGAACGGATTTATTTTTCTTAAAGAAGGATATTGTGGCAATCCAAACGTGATCTGAGCTTAGTGCTGCCTTTTCAAATATGGCTGCAGTGGGGAACAGAAACATCCACGGTGGGATTTCAAGCAGTTTAAATGTATCATTACAGGCCACTAGGAGTGCTGTTGAGCATAATGAGAGGGGGCCCTTACTAACTGTGAACCAACAGCTCTTAGTACACAACCCAAAAGTTAATACAGGGCAGATATTACCCATCCACACCAAGCTCTCTTCAACAGCACAAAACTCATGGCACATACTATCAACTGCATGCTGGGTAATGCTAGCTAGCCAGGTGGAATAACAACCAACGAGCAGAGATGCCCCAAAATAACTGACCAATGGGAGAATTTTTAAAAATTTATTTAAAATTATTTAATGTTATTTTATTTTTATAAAAGTAAAACTTATTTTGCTTTTTTTCTGGTGGTGCTGCTTTAGTGCTGGGCTCAGATAGCTCCGCCCACACCCAGTGACAGGGAATCAGGTGAGGCAAAGAAAAAGAAGTGTTTTTACCCAGAGGGAAATAAAGTTTGTTCAAAGGTTCACTTTAAAACTGCTGCACAAACATTAATGATGTAAATGTTTAATTTTGCTTAACAGAAGTGATTCTTTTTTCAATTATAACATTAAAAAGGTACTATCTATTATATGTGCTTCTGACAGAAAAGTTACATATTGTAAACAATATAGTGACATACACAAAGCCACTTGAATCTTAATGAAAACAGTGATACTAATTCGTGGTCACACCATCCAGCCTTATGTGAGTGGTTAACACATTCACCTTAGATGGCAAGGATCTCTGGTTTGAGACACAAACACAGGCTCAGGGGAGCTAGCATACTCCTGCCAATCCCTTCCACTCACTAACTGATGCCTACAAAACTGGGAGTTTATAAACAATATTAGAGGGCTCCCTGCTTGCAAAGCTCAGTGCCAATCATGTTATTAAATAAATGGAGCTGTTGAAGTCAAAACGAGACAATCTGACTGAGGCAGCAAGACAGGGAAACGCCTCCATATGGCTGCAAATGAGCTGGAAGAATTGCTGTAAACACAGAGGACAATGCTCATAAAGTATGCAAAGCAACATCTGGATAAACCAGCACTTCTGGAGACGAGTGCTGACGTGGATAAATTATACCTGAGGTTTTTATATCAAGCTTAGAATGTTTGCAGAATTGATGTATAGGTCAAAGTCAGTAAAGAAAGTGGAACCAAAACTATTGCAGGGAAATCATCCAAAGCATTCCTCAAAGTCCACCATGGATTGCTTAGAGAAACAAAACAAGCCAAGCTTTTAAACATGAGTTACGTGGAAAACCTCAAAAGCAAAGAAAGAAACTTGAATACTTGGACAACAGATCTTCAGCATCATTATAATGAGTAACGTTTCACTCCCTGTTACCTCGGGCACCTCCACATCATGATCTGGGGATTCCCCTCCATCATCGCTGGTCTTCCTCTTCCTCTTGTTGCGAACACTCTGAATGAAATTCTTGTGAAAGTCACAGATGTAGAGATGTCGCACCTGCGGGAAAAGACGGGAGAATTCCATTAATGCAAAGCTTTAGGTTCACCAGTCTCACCGGTCATTTCCAGATTGTTTAATACAGTTTTCAAAATGATTCTCAAGCTTCTGCTTTAATGTCAACCAAAACAACACTTCTCTGTTTTTGCCGTTCTACTTTAAGCCTCTTGTTTTTTTGTGGTATCTTAACACAAGCAGCCACACAGCAATCATCCAAAATGTGTCACTCAAAACAGGAAGTGTCTCATGAAAGACCTCCACACTGAAACTGTGATTCTACGCTCTGCTCGTCTTCCATGTGTTGTCTCAGCTGTAAGCCTCTAACGCAACAATCCCTGTATCTTTGTGTGATCACAAGCACGTAACTCCTTGAAGCCACACTTTCACTGTATGACATGTCACTCGGGTCCCTGCATGTCATGAACAAACTAAGAGAGCATACACATACACACACAAGCTCATTCCCTGAGCTGACACGTGGGTGTAACAAATCACAAACATGCCCACGGCCACCGCTTTCTAGGAAACACACAGGACACAAAAGAGAGTGGACACGGTGAGGAACAAAGCATGCAGAGTGGCTTAATGCTGAAACAACAGACACCTGTACACTCGTGGATATGACACTGCTGTGCATAACGGGGCAAAACTGAGGCCCGTAGGTTCTTCTTAATCTTTTTGAATGTTGTGGACACACCAACACAAGTCTTCATCGGGTAAAGGATGCACAGCAGATCACACAAGGATGCTATGTAAACCCACCAAAAGGATTACCGTGTGTTTGTGTTATTCAGCACCTGCTGTAATGCCGACACCGCTCATGAGCTGCTCATTCGCCAACTGTTTAAACCAGTGTTTCTCAAACTGTGAGGGAATCTGACTAAAAGGAAGAATATAAACAAACTCATTTCTGTAATGAAAGTAAAAGAAGAGTTTGCCATTGTTATTACTGGAATTCCACTTTGATCCAGATTTGCTGTTTTTGTATGTAACTGATAAAAACTTTCTCAAGCTTTTAAAGTGGGGCATACTCAAAAGCTTGACTGCGTTCTCTTCAAATGTGCCAATCTGCTGATTTTCTCCGTTTTGTCACTCAGTTAGATGACCCTTTATTGTTCGGTTCGAAAATGTCCTGTGGGCTACAGAAGGCTTTTGTTTTTGTTCTCCAACACAGTAAACAAAACAGGTGTTTGTGGAACTATATGGCAGCCTGTCAGCCCCAACAATATTGAGTTTCAGTGGTCATATTCCCAGACATCTTTGTGCAAAGAATAAATTAACAAAACTGGGGCTGGGGACAGTTGCTCTCTCACAGTATGAGGCCCTCACTATGGCCTGAGGCACTTTTACTTTAACGATGTCGTTGATATATTATGGACCCTACAATTTTTATTCATTATCCTGGTGCTGTAACAATAATTTCAATAAAGTATCTACCTATAATGTCCGCTCACTCCGAGTAAAGTGCTGCCTGTTGCTAAATACTGTGAGATGTTATCATTACTGCCAGGACTAATAAAGCAAAATATGAAAACAGAACTTCTAAAAAAGTCTCTGCTTCACGTCTCAACAAGTGTCTCTCGCTGTGGGCTCACGCAGACCACGTGATAACTGCTGGCACAATCAGCTGTAATAAATGCGTATCAGACAGCGCGTGCCATTAAATAACTGCCATAAAAGAAGCCAAATCGCTGCAAAGCTCTTCAGCAGACACACAGTAACGATGGTCGACAGCCGGCATTAAAACACGACTGTTGCTATAACTGGACTGACATTAAGCAACTCCTTAAGCTTCCCTGGCAACAGCCATTTTATGAGCAGCGGCGGGGGCGTGTTGGATAAAAACTGTTGCGACGATAGAAAGCTCTGAGTTCGGGACACTGCTATGCCACGCGACGCTCAAGTAACGAGCACAGCTAACGTTAGCATGACAGCTAAATCTCTCAGCAAGCAGGACCACCACAGTCCGCTAACTTTAACTTCCAGCAGGACCGGAAAGCTCCAACTCCTCCTCTGTGGTCACAATAACTGACGCCAACCGGCTAACTAGCATTAGCTGACAGCTGCTCAGATTCCACCAACTTTCAACCACCCCCCGCACTCTGTTTAAGACTTTAAAAGACGCAATAACATGCTTGGTCTTACACTCTTGTCGATGTCCAGTTTGAGCTTCTTCTGTGATATGCTCTTCTGGATTCTCTTGCTGAAGGAGGCGTTTCCAGCAGACCGGCCGCAGCGCTCTCCGTCCTCGATCAGGCAGCAGCTCTGGCCGTAAAACGGCGGAGCAGGCGGTCCGTCGTGGCTATCTTCCTCTGTGCTGAACCCATTCATTCTGTACGACTTGTGGCGATGTGCCTGCTTTAACCTCAACGATTAAAAAAAAAAGAGCGCCAACAAAAAAACAAACAGCGTCAGGTGGGACACTTAGTCTCCTGTTCACCCGTTGCCCTTTTATGAAAGACAATTCTGGCAACGTTAGCTAGCGAGCTACCTTGGCTAAGTGGCTACAGCATAAAGCTAACAGCACCTGATGTTTTGATGGCAACTTGCAAGTTATTTAAAAACACGATCGCTCCTATAGGTTGAAGACATATTCGTGTATATCTCCGGCAGACTGGCGCCGTCAGTCACCGCTTACGCTGGCTAGCTCCTGTGCTAGCGGTGCAGCAAGGAGGATGAGCTGCCGCTGATGCAGGAATTCCTTCGGTGAGACCGCCGCAGTTCGTCCCTTTAACCAGCCTTCGCTTCTTCGCGTACGACAGCAACCTATCTGCAACTCTAAGCTATAAAAAGACTGGCGGCTACAGCTTTCTAACCAACTTTGACCAAATTACACATTTAACGACGTGCACCTCTAACGATCACGGCACTCTTTGAGAAGAGCTCCTACAATGGAACATGCTCAGTCTGTGGGGCGGAAGTTCCCATACTGAGCGCCCATTGGCTCATTTCGTAAAAAGGCGGGCTTAATGTACAAAAAGTGACATTTCCATTGGCTCTAACCAACTTCAATTTTGCAGCCCAGTTCTTCCTGTATCGTTCGGCGTCAGATGTTTTCTACTATGAATCGGAGTTAAAGGTGGCGTTGCTGCCAGTTAAAGGGGCTTTTGACAACACGGCACACTTTCGAAATCAGTTTTTGTTTTATAATGTTAAAGTTTTATTGATTTTTGACGAGTCACCACTTCTATCACATGAAGTGAGTGTATGCGAAATTGAAAGGGGGAAAGCCACACTCGTTAAGTCTGGCTTTGAATCGTTTGCGTTGTTTGGATTCGTGATACAAAGGAGACATTGTTACTAATTCTCATGCCGTCACCGCTTCAAACAACGCCCCCACGGCAATATTAACAAACGCCTTTGCAGTCTTTCTGCCGCGTGCCCACGGGAGCTTAAACAGCGTTTAAGCTACATGAATGAGGACAGAGTTGTTCGCATCAACACGGTGCAGTTCCACCTTTGACCGCTCGAGAGAGACAAAACCTTACAAATGGAAAAAAAAAACCTGAGGAAGAACAGATTCCTTCACATGCTGTGCCTTGATTTGGACTACATAGGCCAAACGTTTTGACTGCTCATCATTCATCATTTTGGTAACACCTCAAGTAATCTAACTCTGATTTGACTGTCAAGGATATAAACCTATTTTAGTGACTAAAATGTTGGGTTTTATAGTTCAATGGCCTTGTATGTGTTTTCTTTATCTCTAGCCATCCATCCATGTTTCTTCTCGGGGTACTGGAGCTTAACCCTGCTGTCACAGGGTGAAATCCAAGGTACACCCTGGAGAGGTCACCAGTCTGCCACAGGGCTAACACAGAGTCAGGCGTTCACGTTCCTATTCAGATCTATTTAGAATCACCAATTAATCTAACCTATTCAGCCAAACCACATACATGTTTGTATGGAAAGAGGCTGGAGTAACTGGTGATGACACACGCAACTGGTGTCTTGGTGCAAAACCAATAATCTTATTCTCAATATTTCAAAAACCAAAGAACTTTAGAAAAAAAAAGACAGAGTTTTCACCCCTAACTATAAAGGGAGACTGTGTGGGGAGGGTGGCGGACTTTCGTTTTTTGGGAGTCCACATGGAGAAGAACTTGTCCTGGAGTGTAAATACCTCTGAGCTACTGAAGAAGGCCCAAAAGAGACTGTACTTCTTGTGAATTCTCAGGAAGAATAATATCACACAGAAACTGATGGTGTCCTTCTATAGAGCTACCATTGAGAGTGTACTAACTTATGGCATAAGCATTTGGTACACTAGCTGTACGGCAGCTCAGAGGAAAGCACTCCAAGGGGTTATTAACACCGCCCAAAAGATCACTGGCTGCCCTCTCCCTATGCTGAAGGATTTACATGAAAGCCGTTGCTTGAAAAAAATTCAGAACATCATTAAAGACACTTCTCACCCCGGCCATTCCCTGTTGAAACTGCTGCCCTCGGGCAGACGGTATAGGACAATCAAAGCAAGAACAAACAGACTTAAACACAGCTTCTACCCAACAGCAATATTGTATTTGAACATCAGCATTAGCAACCGTACCCTGTACCATGCTGTGGAATAACTTGCAGCTAATTGAGGCATATGTATCGGAGTGAATGTGAATGTTCTGTTGTTTTATAGGTATTTTAAGGTTTTTAGCACCGATCGAAGACAACTTTTAATTTCATTGTTCAAGCGACAATGACAATAAGGATATTAAATTCAATTCAAATACTTGAAAGGCTCCAGCTGACAGGTGAATTCCAGCCCACGATTTTTTTTGCTGTGAGGCATCAGTGCTAACCACTGCTCCACTGTGCTGCCCACCGTTCTTTATCTGTGACTGATATCCTCAAATGTTCACATGCAATTCATTGTGGTTTTCTTTTGCAAAAAGGAGTTGTGTCAAGTGTGGGCTAGTTTCGATTCAGCTTCATTTATATAGCACCAAATCACAGCAACAGTCACTTCAAGTTACTTTCTAAGGTATCCTGACTTTTTGTTCCATAGACAGGTCATTCCTGGATCCTAACTTTATCCTAACTTTTAATCCAACTCTGTCATGAAATCTATTGTGTCTCATTGCCATCATTTTTCAAATGCCACAACACAGTTTTGACCGCCGTAAAGTCCATTGTTGTCTTCAGTTAAAAGCAGAAAATTACTGAAAAAACTGTTGTTCAGAGTCTGCTATGGAAGATCTTAACCTACTAATGTCACAGGATCATAACATGGTTATTACGCTTCATCCATATGTAACTGCTGATCAGTGCTGTTGGCTGTACCTAGGTCTAGGTTAAAGACAAGAAGAGAGGTTGTGTCTTCTAAGTTGTGGAATTCTCTTCAATTGGACTTAACATCTGTGGACACTGCTGATACCTTTAAAAAGAAGCTTAGCACCCCCCTGTGCAGGATTGTCTTTAATAAGTTTTATCCATTTATATTGTTTCAGTTGTGGCACTTTATGACTATTGCTTTAGACAAGAGCTATAAAAGTACATTTTACTTACTTATGCTGACATTTCATTGTGTAATTGTGTGTAGTTATATTTTCTAATATTATTCTTGTACAAACGACTTGGATGTGTTTGACAGTAGATTAAATTGTGCTTAAGGCAACTGCAGAGCAAGAAGAAATACAGATTCTTTAGCAAAAAGAAGCAGCAAAATCAATTGTGCTCATTCACCAAAAGGGAAAACCATTATTCAGCAGGAAAAAACTTTATTCAGCCTTATATTAGTATTTTATAATGTGTTATTGCATTATTGATTCTTTTTTAATATTATAGTCATCGGTGCAAATTAGATACTTGCTTCTTGGAAATTTTTTAATATTGTATATTTTTAATTCTCATAATATTATGAACTTGTATAGGTGTCGTGTAATAAACCTTTATGTGGCTGTCGAATAAACGCAGTTGAGTAAAATAAAGTCCAATAATTGTAGTATGTGCGCCTCTGAAATAAAGTTGAGTGCAAAGAGGAAGAAAAAGGAAACTCTATAGCCGCCACACAACATTGTTAGAAGTCTGTGCATCTGTTTGGGGCCATTTTATGCCCTTTGCTGGTCAATATGAGAAGAAAAGATAAATACACACTAAAGTATGCTTTCAGTCCGTCTATTGCTTCAACCTAACCTCAACCCCGCACACAAAACCAGTTTCACCAGGTCTGGTGTGGAAGAACTTTACTTGCTTGCACAGAGCCTCTGATAAAAACCTTATTCATCACCTTCAGGTTAAACTGGAACACCAACCATGAGCCAGGCCTTGCTACCAACAAGAGCTGCAGACCTGACTAATGGTCCTGTAGCTGAGCATGGACAAATAACTGCAGCCAGTTCCCAAAAACATAACAGGCTGGGCTGGCCACACTGGGAGCTGTTAATGCTGTAAATGTGAATCTGTTTGTACTCCGTTGCTTTGCTGATGATTTTCTTGGTTGTCATATGGCTAATGTGATATTTACTGTCACGTGCAAACATCCCGCATGAAGAGGTAGGAAATGACTAAGAGAAGGGGCGCCATATCTAAAATATGAAAAGGAGTAAAGACATCTGAATTTCCTTTTTTGTTAGAAAAGCTGCAGATGATAGAGCGCCAAAACATTAGCAGCTTTTTCATTTTGCAATTTAGAGGTTTATATCATCAGGGAACTGCCTCTCAGAGGCAATAACATGTAAAGTGGTCTCTCAGTGTATTCAGCGTTGTCCCGGCACCTCTCTATCCGAGCCGGTGTGACAAGTTGAGCGTTTTATGACATCCCATGAGGCGCGTGAAAATGGGCCACGCTGTGGAGCAGCGTTCAGTGAATAACTAATGCCTAAAAGCTATCCCAGCTTCTGTGTTGACAGATGAAATTATTATGAGGTTAAGATTTTGTGTGTGTGTGTTTTAACATCATCAGTCACAGAGATGATTAAAGTCATTAAAGAAAAGAAAAAAAGCACGGTAAGAGAGGCAAGACACAAAAGCTCAGGGCCGGGGAAGATACCCAGCGATTTATTTAGAGAGGAGATGATTATGGTTTGAATGAGTCACTTCTCCTTGAGTTAAGCAAATACAGGGATTACAAAGAAAGAGAAAAATCTGTGCCAAATCCATTCAGGATTTGGAGTTGGAAGTAGGTAAAGTTTTGATATACAGACTGAAAGGTATTACTAAGGAATTCAGTAAAAATCGGGTAAATTAAAACATCTGTCTTTAAAGGCAAAAAAAATCTTTTTTTTTTTTAAAGTACTGTTTGAAGATTGAGGAAACTAGCACATCTTCTCAGATTTTTCAATATCACTGTAGGTGCAAGAGCAAATTTCAAAACTCTTTTTAAACATTTATCAAAGAAGATTGGATTTTATTGATTCCACAAGAAGGAAAATTAATGCTGCTGACATCCACAAGCCATCTATAAATGTCAAATATGCTTACACCCTGACATCTATTCACTTTAACATTGGCCCAGCCTCATAACAAAATGTGAAACAGGCACAAAAAGACACATTCACTTTGTTTGTGCACAGAAACACAAGCTTCTGCTTTTTGTTTTTGCCTAGATTTAACAAGTAGTTTAATGTTATTGAATCCAAACCCCAGCTACACAGAGCTTAGCAGATCTGCATGTTGTAGATGTGTAATGCCACTAGAGAGCAGTGACAAAAATATGTGGAAAGTCAGTTATGTGGGCTACTTTTGTTTGTGTTTGTGCTGTTGTTGCTGCTTCGGGTTAGCCGCTGCCACAAAGAAGGCAAAAGTGATAACATACAAAGAATTTCTTTGTAATGAAGCGAAAGAGTGGAAATCTCCCACTGCAGCCACTCGATGCTTCTCATCTGTGCTTCTTCAGGTTTTTTTTTCCCAGCCAATCAGCATTCTACCAAGCCAAACACATCTACATTGCTACATACATTGCTACAAAAGGATACAACTGCATTACCAGTAGTATGGATGAATAAACCTAACCAGACAGCAAGTGTATATACCATGACATTAGTACTGTCATTTCCTGTTTACTGTTACTACAGCTAATATTAGCAAAGAAAGTAGTATTAAGCTGCATCCACAGGGAGAAATTTGCTCACTGTGCTTCACTTTGGGATCCGCCTACTTCAAGTCAGTAGTGGGTTTTTTTTTTCCTGTTCTTTGCTTGAAGTCTCCAAATGTACTTGACTTTCTATGGTCTCAGGTCAGTGTCACTGCAAATTGCTTCCTTTGAGGATGGAGCTTTACTCCCATGACTAGTGTTTCTAGTAAATCAGGACAAATACATTTTATTTATCAAGTTATTAAGTTCTGTATGGCATGCTAATGTCTATTGTAGACACTACTGTAAAATCATCACCATGAATCCAGGTTTTTTCTGATATAACCTGGATGAAAGCAATGTCAAAAGATCATAAAACTATGGGAGGACAAGCTGTTTTACTCTGCCCTGTAATAACTAATCTTTAGACCATATGTGGGCACAGTAATGAAGAGAAATAAATGAAGAGAGAATGCATCTCCTGTCTCCTAATATGGTCTTTAATCCTCTATTAAATTCAAAGTACTGCATAAAACACTAAATGAAATCAATTACTGTATATACAAAATAAAAAAAATTGAGGGAAACACTGAAAACACATCAATCTCGATGGCTCAATGGGAAAGAAATCGTGCTGAATATCTATGCTGGTATGGACTGGGTAATGTGTTCAGTTTGTATGGCCCCCATATACGATGTTCCCAATGGATGATGGATGGTGTCCAGGGGGATTTCCTCCCAGATCTGGACCAGGGAATCACTGAGCTCCTGGACAGTCTGAAGTGCAACCTGCAGTGTTGGATGGACCAAAACATAATGGCCCAGATAAATGTTCTATTGGATTTGAGTCAGGCAAGCATGGGGACCAGTCAGTGGTATAAATTCCTTTATCCAAAAAATCATTCTGTAGGGTCCAGGTATTACTTCATGCTACCAGTAGTGACACTGACTTTAACCAAATGGAAAACTAGTGAAAAGTCAGAAAAGAAGAGGAAGGAAACAGATTTCAGTGGCCTCCACCTGTTGTCTTATTGTTGCCCCTCTAGTGCCCCTGTTATTAATTTCATTAACACCAAAGCAGCTTAAACTAATTAACAACCCTGTCTGCTACTTATCTGACCAGATCAATATCCCAGAAGTTAAATTGACTTCATCTTATACTCCGATTAAAAAGATTTCCTATAATTTTTTTGAGCAGTGTGTTTTTGTTACTATTCCTGAACTGCGTAGACAGTTTTGACACAGCATTATGAAACCTAAGACTGTATGAAAGGAGCACACAGATCAGTAGATTACGTGACTGCTTCACCAATTTTGCTGCTAATGCATGACCTGTTATCAAATCAAACATGCCCTTAGGGGTATTGGGAACTGCAAGATTTACATATAAGATTGAATTATTCAATTAAGATTATCCTACAGATAATGCAGTGTTTATGCCTCAGGTGCTCTTCTGGATGTTTTTGTCACAAAGATTTATATGGAAAGGTCTACTACTCCATCTTCCTTCTCCAGTGTCTGCTATGGAGCGGTGACTGGACAACATAAATCATTTTAACTACACCATGTTGGGAAAAGCAGGTTCCTTCAGGTACTAACAGGTTACTGACAAAATGAACAAATGGGTAAGTTGTTGGCACAATCTTGAACAATCTAGGTTTTCATTCAGGCTCAAGGTTTTATCTCTGTGAATGAAAACTTTTTTTTGCTCTTCACTTATTCCCTTGTATTTGGGGTGAAAAAATCCAACCTGTTATTCAGTGGTGACTCACAGAAACACCTTACTGAGTCAGATGTTCTCTCGAAGCAGCTGCAGTCATATCTCACTCTGTGGCTACAGGAGGGTAAATTATTTTAACAGGAAAAAGATTGGAAAAAAGGTGCCTTTTCTCTCCTTATATTTTCTAATACCATCTGTTTTCAAGAATCAATTTGTCTACATGCATGAACTCATGGATGTCCATACATGGCAATAAAATGATGCGTCAGAAAGCCATGGGCCTTAAAAAATAGTTGCAGCATCTTTCACACACGACTGCTTTTCCCCTATACCTTTGCATTCCCTTTAGCAGATGTGGCACAGTACTTTATGAAAACCACAGCCCTGAAAAGCACCTGCTTCTCCAGCAGACTGAATGTGACTGAAAGCCAATTATCCCGCCTGTCACAGAGGGGAATGGAAAATTTCCACCACTGTCTCATTTTCTGACACTCTGTGGAACGTGAAAGGACAAACAGGTCTGCTCTGTGTAGACACTATTTCTAGGTGGGGGTCTGATAAACTGTCTCCGTACTATGACACAGTGCTCATAAAAAAACTGGAACACAGTCTGCATTTGTTTCAGTTGTGTCTCCTGAATTAAAAAAATATATATTTTAGAGAACTGCACTGCTGGGACTTCCACATAAAGCAATAAAAAAGACATATCAAACACATTATATTACAGCATTTGTTCTTAAAGTCTATATAATTCATTACAAATTGCTTTTTAAATAAGACTGTTGACTTGCTCGGGCCCAAATGAAAGCTTACGCATCGATATACACATTTTCTTGTTAGCATTTACTCTACAAGTAGCATTCATTTACATAACTTGAAAATTCTACTTGCTTACTTACCGATCGATATTAAAGAAAACATTCAGAACCTAACACATAAAATCTTGCTAGTTCTTGTGACGAAAGTACTAGCGATAAAGTTGTTCAACATGCTGCAAGTGTTTTTGTGAGTTTTTCCTTCACACTACTTGGAAGCTGGCAAATTAATGTCATTATTAACTACTCACTGACTAAAATTTGCACGTAGTATAATTAGGTATGGCTTAGAAATGAATAAATTTGTGCGCATCTAACTTGCCAGACAGTTTGTTACACAGAACCGTCTGAGAAATCGTGCTCTGAAACCAGTTAGAAAAGAGCAGTCATACCTACAGAAACATATTTTACAGGCTGCTAGCTGAATCATCTATCACAAATAAATTTCAACCAGTCAGATTAAGATCAATAAGATCACTGATAGCAGAGCACTCCAAAGAAAAGAACAACCTACAGTCTGAGGATATTTAAAAGTTAGCAAAGAGTCGGCGCATATCCGGTCTTTAAGTCTGACGTCATTAGCCGTTTCCAGGTCCAAACTCCACTTCAGGTCCCAAAGTCAAACGCAAACTGCAGCATCACTGAGATTTAAAAACTGTCTAAATTGTAACAATTAAGTTAAAAATCCAGGCATCCATGAAAACAGAATTTATGAAATTTAATGGAATTACAAGTTAGCAGGGAGTTAGTGCGCTAGTTTCCATCTAAACATGATATACCATGTTCTGACTGAGGGATTTCTGAAAAAAAATAAAACATACAGCTCTGCTATCACTTCCAACATAAATGAAGACAGGAAACTAAACAGCAGTGACGTTTGCAGGGTTACTGAAGTTGGACTAGCTGGTATATAATGATGTGCTACGTGATCGCTAGCTACACAGCTATGTTAGCATAATATAAACACAGTGAAGCTAACTTTTTTTCCACTCGATAAAAGTTAACATGAGGGTTCTCGATGGTTAGGGACAAATTCAATTGCATGGCAGGATGCTGTAAATGTACCAAAACTTCAATCAGGAGAACAACTGAGATAATCCATCCACATCCACTACAGCTGGGCTGTAGTTACATCATAAGGTTTTAAAAACTTAGCTTTAAAATGAATAGTGGTGATAAAAACCGAGAGGGGCCGATTGTGATCACTGACTTTTTTTTAGGGGCTTGTTCAGATTGAATAGAACAAGATACAAAGCATTAAAACATGTTGAAAACACAACAGCCTTAATAAACGTAGAGTAGTTTGGACCCGGAAGTAGGGTTCAAATGTCATCACTTAAAGATTGGATAGCTATGTGGTTAGCTATGTCATTAGATGATTCTGAATAAAAAAGTGACATGAGATTGCCTCTGATAGATTAAAATAGTTCAGTGTGTTCTGACCCTTTAAAAACTCTCCAAAATATCAACACTTACAACTCTATATGTAATGCTGTTAATATTACATGGCAGCAGAAAGAAATGCAGAAAGAAATGCTGAGGAAAGCTTGTGGCTTTCTTCAGCATGTCTAATATACAAATGGGTGTGTCTCTTGTTAATGCACAACCTGGACCTAACCTATGGTGGATACAGCCGACAGCAATCATTAATCCAACAAAAGCAAAAACAATCCTTACATGGAGATTGCCTGGGTACATATAACCAAAACCAATTCCATAAAAAAAATATTTAAACCAAACCTTTCCATCCATCCATCTTCTTCCATTTATCCAATATAGGGTTGTAGATGGGAGGCTGGAGCCTATTTCATTCCCAGCTGTCATAGGATGAGAGGCGGGGTACATCCTGGACAAGATGCCTCTCTATTTTACTCTGTTAAAGGGTAAAATCAACCTAACCCCATGCTTGTCTTTGAACTGCGGGAGGAAGCCAGAGTATCCAGAGACCACCCACAAAAGACGCAGAAAGTCACATTAAAACAAATAAATACATACAAATATCCTTTACATGAGCTCACATAAATAAATTAGGGGCCCTGACAAGAAGCAAACACCTTTGTTTAGCTTTTTTTTATGGTTCTCATAAAAACAACAAGTTCCTCTTAATCCTCTAGTATCGCTGTTTGCAAGTGACGCATCCTGTGAAGAATTTGTTGCTCTCTATTGCCACCTATCTTCAGTGGTCTAACCGCTTTCTATGAAATGCAGACAGTAGACACCATGTCCAGCTGACTGAAAATGTCTGGATATGGGAGAGCTCGTCATTATTTCCAATGCCACGCTTGTGTTCACAAATTCTAATTCTCAGCTATCTATTAGCCCTCTCCATATAACAAAATCCACAAGGGCACTTTAATATATGCTACATGTGTGAATCTGCATGTAATTCTGCACCGGACTTTCGTTTTCTCTGCCTGTATGTGGGTGTAATAAATGATCTCCTTTGATCATAGCATGATAGTTCACACAGCTCAAAGAGAATTAAAAAAAAATTCTAGTTTTGATATACATTTGTCTTTACAAGAGTCTCTCTCTAATTATGACACTGCCTTCTAGCAAATCAAGAAGGATCAACACTAGGAGATTCTTAAGTTTTTAAAAGGCAGTGCCAGAAAATCGCTGTGTCTCAAATTGCATACTTACACAGCCAAATAACAGGATAAGTTATTAGTGCTAATTGTGATTCCAGTGCTAACTAGCTAACAGTGGTAGCTTTAGGTCATGTGCCAGTGCTATCTATTGTGGCCTGATTTTCTATTTATGCTTATATAAACTTTCATCTTCAGTGCAGTGAGATGACTAAAAAGTTGTAAATTAGAACGACAGTTGCAGTCAAATGTGATTACCACTTCTGTTAACAACTGCTTCGGTCCAGTACAGGATAACTGCCCTATCAAAATTCATGCACTGTGTACATAATATTCACAGTACAGTGTATTAGCATGAGTACTCAAATTGACCCTAAACCTCCCCATGTGTATTCTCAAAGGACATTGAAGCATCTATGGTTTGGCTACAGAGCTTGAAGGATGAGCAGGTGGATTTGCTCGCGTTTGTGATCTCAGATAGCGTTTGTAGTGAGTCGTTCTCAGTGGATGGTTGAAGACTGCTTTGGTTCATTGTCCTTTTGTAAAAGCCAGACATTTTGAAGCTATCTGAATGCAAAACTTTCTCCTATTTTGTGGAATCCATCCTTCCTATCTTGGTGATGCTTTCTGTGCAATGCTGTTCCCTTTTTGTTTGTGGCTTTAGTGATTGTTGCCAGAGAGCTTAACTTTTAGTCTGTGTACAAAATGACTGGCTTATGCAGCTTGTTGCTTTATGTACTTTGTGAACAAACATGTAGACCCTGTTTTTATGTGGACCAGTTTGAACTGTGGGTTTAGCTTTGGCTTGACAGCGAGCAGATGTGCACTTTCATCTGAAAGTTTTCTTGGCTTTCCAGATTCTGCTTTGTAAGCATAAATGACTTTCTTCTTAAATCCATAATATGTTGAGTCTGTGGTTGTGTAATGAGTCAGGGAAATTATCAAGCTTGCAGTTTCTATTCACACTCTGGAAAAGCATAAAACATAACACTCAAAGGTTTTGTGCTTCAACAAACATTTTTCCCTTATTCTGGCAGATTAGACATCCATTCAAGTTGAAGGTCAATGAAACTGCAAATAAATAATTTAATCATGGTAGTAAAGAGAAAGAAACCCTGACAAGCAAATGAAATTCAAATAAAAAAAAATTAACAGCGAGTCAGTGCAGCTGCACTCATGGTTAAGGACAGCTTCTTTATTATTACATTGGCAAAAGGAGAAAAAAAACCCAGCTGATCTGAGTGAAAAACCTTTGACTTATTTAGATTCCAATAATCATGAAAATAAGAGAAAAAAACTCTTGGAAGTTTGAAACCTTGAAAAATAATAATGATGATAACACTTTGTGCCCTAAACTCTTTGCTTTGAATGGTATTGAAAATACCTTTCAATAATGTGTGAATGAAATAAGTATACAAAACAGAGAGAAAAGTGGCAACATTAAAGAAAGAAAACAATTTTGACTTCCTGGTCTAATTTGTAACCTAAATATACATTTCTGAAGGAGACAGAAAGAAAAACGATGGAAATACAAGGACGTGTGAATCCATTAACAGATGGTGAATACAGAAATAAACTTGTCAAAATTCATTTTCTTCAGCTGAAATCATCACATCTCAGTCATAATGTGTCGTCTAAACCTGCTGACATTTTGCACTTTTGTCAAATGAAATTATTGCGATTGTGACCAAAAGTAATAAAGAAGCCTCTAGTTCGTGTCATTAATTAGTGCAGATTCTGAGAGCTGACAGCGTGTCTGCATGTACACTTTATAGATTAGAGATGCCAATTTATTTATTTTTTACATTGATAGAAAAGACCAGGAGATAAATGATAATTAAAGATATTTCATATCTGTGTGACTATTAGTCAGACCTTAAGCTACCTGGGAGCGGGTCCAAACAATTTCATGTGCACTTGCTGTGTCCAGGTCGTATCCTGGTCTTTCAGATCATTTCAAGGCACCTGCAGACTGAGGCTGATAAATCCGGGTACAACATCAAGTTTGCAATGCAGGACTGAATTTCTTGTTTCACTGCTGTCCTCTTGGCTTGTCATCACAACAGCTGAAGGACCCATCATACAAACGTTTCAGTGCCACAACTCGGCAAGATTTTCTTCTCCATGCTACAATATTCTATCTTCTTGGGTTTGTTTTGTTTTTTCAAAAATTATGTTGATCAATTTGTCATTTCATGCTTATATCACTACTGGTTGGCTCTGTGGAACTGTGAAAAATGAAACCATTAAGGAAATGTCAAAACCTGCTTGAATGGCCACCTGAGACTGGCTCCCAAAGTGAATTAAATTACCATAGACCATAAATAGGTTTACAACCCAGTAGAAAGAAAATACCTTTTCTCTATAACTAATTCCATCTATGTAATAGATGCTTACTTAATTAATTCTATTAAGGCTGAAAGTAATGGATTTTAGATGTGTGGCTGCCACACAAGCGACTTTTACTGCTGACTGAGCTCTCGGCTCGGATTTTGTTTATGCTCTGATTTTGGTGAATTAAATTCTAGTGTTTCATAGTGGATTATCCCTAATCAGCAGCTATATATATTTTTGTCATGCCACTTGTTAATCAAGTTTGTTAGCTGTTTTTAAACTCCTTGTATTTTACATTAGAACAGTAGTTTTGGAACTATGACCAAGAGTATCACCATGATTCTTCCACACTGGGGATTTGTCAGTGCGCCCCAGGGCAGCTGTGGCTACAATGTAGCTTGCCATCACCAGTGTGTCAATGTGTGTGTGAATGACTGAATGTAGTGTAAAGCGCT
The DNA here is from genome assembly GCA_015106755.1 of Etia nguti. NCBI lineage: Eukaryota > Metazoa > Chordata > Actinopteri > Cichliformes > Cichlidae > Etia > Etia nguti. The sequence continues at coordinate 18,380 of VUQG01043752.1, read as the reverse complement.
TTGGGGTCCTTAGGGTCTAAGTAAAGCGCTATACAAATGCAGGCCATTTACCATTTACCATTTTTGAGTACAGCCCAAAATCACACAGGTTGTGCTTACTTTAACTAAAGAATGTAAATTTCTGAGATTTGGAATGTAATAAAAAAGACTAAGATCAGTTCTAATGATCGTATTACTGCCAGATCCCACACTCAATAGTTTTTTTCAATTTAGGATGAAAAGAAGTTGGTGAAATTTGGCAGTATCACCTTCATCAGAGAGAAATCATTAATGAGAGATCCATGTCCTTTTCTAATATCTCTGCCACAGTCATTTGTTCTCTTGAGATCCAGTGACTAGAGTGAACAGAAAAGTACATAATCTTTCCATTTCCACATCGATGCTTTCAGGTTATATCTGCAGTTAACATACATTTTGGAATATTCTCAAACCATGAAGGAATGCAAGTTACTCAGGAAAGAAATATTTATTTGCTTTTGGAATAAAAATGCTCTGATATGTTTTCCAGCAGCGGCCTCCAGTTTGAGTTGTGATACTTAGAGCAAAATTTCTTTTTCTTAGACTGTTAGCTTTATCACTCATAAGGATATACAGGCCCTGTATCGATTCATATACTGAGCATCAATATTGGTCTGGAACTTGCCTGAACACTGCCGACCCCATTGCTGCTCAAAATGCCAGCCATAATAAAGTATAAATTTCAATAAACATCAAGTTTTGCCAGAGCAGCACAGGTCAGGGCTCTTCAATCAAATGAGTGCCAAACTCGAGAGACTCAATAATTAATTCTAGGTCTCTTTCTGTGTTATCCTTACTGATTACTATTTTCTGCTAAACTAACGAATGATACATACGACCTGTGAAATCAGACACCCTTGCCAAGCAGAGCGGCACTTTGACTTATTGCTTTCTGACCTTTCATGGCATTTGGAAAGGGCAACTGCAGACATGTGGCGCATACACATATGCAAATTGATAATGTTAGCTGATGGCAGCAGCAGGCCGTATCAGTGATTCCAATAGCTTGCTCTGTGCCTTCATCATGCTCCTCAATGTCTGAACTATAATCAGAACTCCATCAGCATGGTCTGACTGAAAAGACACAGAATCCCAGCGCTCTTTAGGGGAAAAAAAGACCAGCTGCATTTTTTATGTGACTGAAATTTTAATGGCTTAGACCTCCGACCCCTCCCTCATTAAACATTTGTCTCCAGTCAAAGTTAATTTCAGATGCTAAATCACTGAATCCCCCATTGCATATATGCTAATTTCTAAGAGCATCACCCTTGACCTCCACTAATATTTTCATTGCGTAAGCAGACATGAAGGGCATCAGAGAGATTCCAATAAATATTAACTACTCTTCTGTACTTACATACACACTAAACCAGCAGTGTAAATGCCCAGACCTCCCTCACCCCGACCAACTCCCCCGGCTCTTCTGGGAGGCACATATAGGGGTTCCTAAACTAATTGAGACAACGTCTCTCCAGTAGGTACTGGGTCTGCTTTGCAGCCTTCTCCCAGTAAGATGTGCCTGGAACACTCGATAGAGGAGGTGCCCAGGAGACATCCTAGTCAGATGACCAAACTACCTCAGACGTCCCCTTTTGATGCGATGAAGTAGCTGTTCTGCTCCATCTGTGATCTCATTCTTTCAGTCAGTACCTACAGCTCCTGACCATATATGTGGTTGAAAATCGAGATCAACCAGTAACTCGACATCCTTACTTTCACGTTCCATTCTCCACTGAGACAAGAAACAGGTACAGTGTCTGTCAGACATTGCTTCAGGCTTGGAAGTGCTAATTCTCATCCTAGTACTCGGCTTCTAACCAATCACCAAACCTGACACCCTTCACCCCATTGCTGAAATTCTGTCCATGCAAATTATGGGTCAGTGACAAAGGGCAAGCCCTTTTGAAGTCCAGCAAACACAGAATGAGTCCGACTTACTGCCAGCAATAAGACCCAAACTCTCACTATGGTTGTAACTGTTTGCAGTAATCGGCGTAATACTCCATGCTTCTGACACACCCCACCGCAGGAAGAATGTAGTCGAGTACCTCATCCAAGTCCACAAGCTCCCACACACGCTCATGTCCTCGAGAGGATTGTCCAGTGTTCCACAAAAAGAATGAAAATCTCATTGTTCCTTCTGAATCTGAGGTTTGGCTAATGAATGGACTTTAACATCAAAATTAAGTAATAATTTCTTATTAAAAAACATTTAAAAGACTTAAGTCTATCAATAGAGCAGTCAGAGTTTTGGAAAAAGGCTATTCCAATTAATTTGCCATTTCAGTGTCAAGTTGGTGACATTTTTCCTCTTTGAAAAGAAGAAACACAGTGCTTTTGTACAGACTTCATATTAAAAGAGTGTTTTTTCTGATATTGGCAATTTCTGACATATTATTGGATAAATAACACTGAAAGTGTGACTCTAAACACTGAGTGACTGAAAACGTGAGAGAAAACACGTTTACTTCATTAATAGTATTCCAAAAATGATCTTTTTCCAACATAAGCAAGTGTACTTTCTGCATGTACCCAACCGCACATGGAGCGCAGAATGAGAACCCAATCCCTGCCCCAGTGTGCAAACCCTGTAGCATTTTGTACGCTTCCTGTGTCTTCCTCAGTCAGGGTCAGATCGCCCTCCTGTTTCCCTGCTGCCCAAGCTGGAGTCTGACATCTAAGAGCATCTTTTCACTCATTTCTCAGCCAGTCTATTCCTGCTCTTCATGGAGAACTCCTCCTACTCATGTCACAGCTTTAGCATCAATTTGAAAGATGCAGACTAAATAAAAATAAAAAATCAAAGTAATTAGCAGGGTGTCTCACAAGAGGAAATGTGCCATCATCCACTCAGATCTCAAATTAATATTAATATATTAATATTAATATTTTCATTTGTTCTGTTTTTGATGGAGAAGAGCTTGTACTTTAAATGTGTGATTTTCTTTAAATCTGTACCAGTGTGTAAAGTATGCACATCTATTGACGAAGTTAATGCTGAATGAATTAATGCAGATGCAATCTTTGACCTTTTGTTATAGTCATTGTTGAGAAAAACAATAGATTTTTTATGCTATTTGTTAATGTTTTTTTCTTTTTTTTTAGTTAGCCATTTTTTGTTTAACATAATTAAATTAACTATGTAAAACAAAGAAAGAAAAAAAAACATTTGGACAGCACAGATACTTGCATGTGCCTTCAGTGTGGAGCTGGTTTTTATGCGTTGGGCCTCACAACAGTTAAGCCTTGATTGGCTGCACAAAGCTCAGATCTCAACCCCATCCACCCATCCAAACACCTCTGGGATGAACTGGATTGTCGACTGTAAGCCAAGCCTTATCGCACACTGTTGGATCTCACTAATGCTGTTTTGGCTGAATGAGAGCAAATCCCTGCAGCCAGTTTCCAAAATCTGGTGGAAAGCCTGAAACCAAAAGTGCGGAGGCTTAGAGTAGCACAACAAAGCTCACAGTATTAGAATGACATGTTCAGTAATCACATGTGGATGTACAGTTCAAGCATGCACATACTGTTGGTCATACTGATAAGAACTATGATGACTGCTATAACCAGGGCATGACTTTAAAGAAAAGGGAAGCTGAGTCACGAAGCAGTCTGGATCTTCTGCCAGATATAACAGTGGGCTCAGCTGTGACAGCCCTGCCGCTCTGAGACATCTGCAACTACAACAGAAACAAAAGAAGAAATATTCCATCAGAAACATTCTAGTGCTTAAATTATTAAAGCAGTGCTATCCAACTATACCCAAATATAATAAAAATGTAGGTTTCAAAACTGGAAAAGCGGAAATAAATGTACTTTTATAACAGCCAGTCTGCTGGCACAAGAAGTAGGCAGCTACTTTTTCATAGTCAGGGCCCTGGGAAATAGTTGAAATGATTAGGCGAGCCACACGGTGGTCATCTGTAATTGTGGAACTTGCCCTGATGAGTTATACCCAACATAAAAAAGAGTTGGACAAATAATTTGGTCCAAAAGGTGATGCATATCTTTGAAGCTTCTGTCAGAGCTCTCCATTCATGCCAGGTGATGCCATGGATATAATCTCAATATTTTGGTGATTGAGAATTTGTCAGGAATAACCATCAACAGAAGAACAACAGAGGTAGAACAATGCATGATGCAACCCATGTCAATATCAGTACAAAAGCTGTGAACAGGCTCAATAGATTCAAAGTCAGTATTGAAATTGTAAGATGTGCTCACTTTCACAAAACCTCCACAGGTGGCAGCATTGCATCACTTTTAGCTTGTTTTTCCACCGTAGTCACTCAACTGGGGATATTGGTTTCATATTTACCCTTACTCTGCAGCTCTAATCTAAACATAATGGGTGGGTTGGTGTGATCTGTCAGGGACACCAAATCCAAAATCCACAGATAGTCATCTAGCTCTGTTTGCTGCTTGCTTGTTTCAAGTGAGCGTAGAACATCCATCTAAGCAGACTGTTGGCACAAACAGAACAAGTAATCCCAGAATTTTGTCCCAGATGAACAGAATCAACTTTTTGGGATTTCCTTACCTGAATGATTGGGCATGCATCAAGACAGAACAAGTAATGTTCATTAGAAAATCCATCAATCCTTTGTTATCTCACACACTGCTTACTGGGTAACTGATATTTTCTCCTTTACAAATCAGTCCATTTACAACAAGTCTGTATTTTCTCTGGCAAAATCATCTCCAAAAACCTGATGAAAACACATTCATCACACCAGTCTACTCACTAAACTGGAGAAAGCAATGCTCACATTTTACACTGGCCACACTTGTTATAAGCTGACCACATAATTAATTTAGCTTAGCTCAGGTAATCTGTGTTTCGTCTGACAGATGGTATATCTGGGTAGCTCTAAAAAACCAAACCAAACCAAACCAAACATCTATAATTTAACCAAATCAACTATGAGAAATTGTTTAGAAGTCATTCCAACAAGTCTCATTCAAGTCTTAACCAAAGGTGTCAAATACTGGTGTCAGATTTACAAAAAGGTGTCCTTTGGTGTTTGCTGGTTAACACACTGGCTGAGAGACAACTGTCCTCTTTTAAAGGACAGTAGTAGTCAGTTAGAGGCAGGGGGGGAGGTGGAAGTGACTACCCAGGGCCCCAGTGGCAGGAGGAGCCCTTCCAAACCGTTTGTTTGCATTTTTAAAATGTTTACCTAATAAGTGTTATAATTTAATTGCCTGAATAAATCGGTTAGCCGCCTGAACTTATTATCATTAGAAATAGTAGCGAAGGGTCTCCGATGCTGCTTTCACCCCTTACAAATCAAGCAAATTGGTTTAGTCCGCCTCGCACTGGGACTTCCCTTTACAACACAGCTAATTTATTTTATCAAGGTGACTGCTAATGTGAACTGTGAGCCATTTGTTTCCCCAAGAACGAAAAATCGGGGGCATCAAAAAAGAAAAGAAAGAATGGAGAGGGGGCGAAAGCCTACTATTAAGTAATTTCTTTTAAAAGAAAGGTGAGCATTGCACAACTAACAGGCTAAGAATGGTTTAGCGATCAGCAGCTGTTAAAAATAGTAAGCTAATGCCAGATACTATAGAACACTATAGCCCCTTTTTCCATTAGTAACTTTCAGATCGACTCATTTCTCATTACGATCTAGTACCACCGTGTGTGGGGTTGTTATAGTAACGTGGCCAAGCGTCTCGTGACGTAATTAGTATGCATCACGAATGCCATAACAAAGGTGGACGTCTGTGGCTTTTTGTCAGATTCGGGGACCATGGCGTTGTTTTTTGTGGCCATTTCCTCATTGCCAGGTTGAAAAAAAATCATGTTTTGATTTTTGCGAAGGAGACGCTCTCATGACTTATTGAGTGATGCCTTACCTTAGTACCTTAATAGGTACTAAAAAAGTAGCAGGTACCAGGGTTTTTAGGGTTTTAACCTAATGGAAAACCCTGAAAACCGAGGCGAGCCATGGGGTGCCAAGCTGAGTAGGTAATAATGGAAAAAGGACTTATATGCCTCAACCAGAGAAGAAGCAGCAGGTTCCCCAGATGATCAGGACTGACTTATGATCTGCCTTAGCATCAAAAGAGTTAGAATGTAATTAGGAGTTTGGGGCGCCTCTGTCAGTACGCCCCAGGGCAGCTGTGGCTACAATGTAGCTTGCCATCACCAGTGTGTGAATGTGTGTGTGAATGGGTGAATGACTGAATGTAGTGTAAAGCGCTTTGGGGTCCTTAGGGTCTAAGTAAAGCGCTATACAAATACAGGCCATTTACCATTCACCATTTGTATGTGTAGCAGATATTGAGCAGGAAGATATGATAGAGGATGATAGAAGTGAAGATGGGGAGAAAAATGAAGTTTACCCTGAGGGTGGTGGGAAGAATGAGGAGAGGACAGAACGTGTTAGAAAACTCAGATTGCTGTTTTAAGCTTTATACTTCAGTAATCATAAATGATTAACTAAAAAAGAAGAAAACGATGCACTCTTAACCTTGATACTTCAAGGAAAAAGCATTTAACCAAAAATTAATTGCAGACAACAGGTTGAGAAATGAAGGGTGAAATGTGAGGAGATTTCACACTGTGCAGACTTCTTGACATATCACAGATTTTATTAAATGTGGTAAATGAACACTTCTGTAGTGGTCATTAGGGTAGCCAGTAATGATTGTTCTATACAGCTGTCGGCTCAATTATTTGTTCAGAGTTAGTGGACTAAATCACAAGTGTTCCAGCCAGGAGACCATAGTTCATGTCCCATTTGGAAGCTTTGTGTTTTGCACTCTATTTTGTTTGTTTTCTTTTCACTTGCAGTTTACATTTGTATTCACACACCTGGTTAGGTCTAGGCACCAAAGATTACTTGGTTAGATTTAGGAACGGATCAAGGTTTGGGTTAAAACATGCCCTTTCAAGCCATTAACCCTCCATATTTAAATCTTACTGTGATTAAAGCTGATACAAAAAGGGGTCCTTCACAAGTGTCCCTGTGTAAAGTGTTGGGAGTGACAGGTCCATCTCGTCGTTGTCATAAACTTGATGTGTGATGATACCTTAAACACTGTATCTCTGAGAGGCCAGGGACTTTGATAAACGAACGTTTGACAGCCTGGATTGAGAATGGGCTGATTATGCTCATGTTTCCAAATTTGTTTGAATATAATTTTGTCTGAGCTTGAAACCATAACTTCCTTCTGTCTCACTGCTGATGCTTGATGATATTCAAATAAGCAAAATGGGTGAATAAGAGTTCATCTTCCAGTGTGAGAAAATGTCATTTTACCTTGCTGACATTTGTTCAAAAGAGAAGAAATAATGACTTGTGGTGTATTGCTGTCAGTAAGCTCCAGGGTAAATATTTAGGAAACTGGAATTGATTGACTAGTCAAGTCGGTGACTCAAAAAAGTCAATATCTGCTCTTTTTTTGCTCCCCTGACATTTCTTTAGGGAATGGAGAATATCAATTTGGAGAGGGAAATGAATATCACATTTTGCAGCTTTAAACTTTCCCTCGATTACTGGTAAATGTGTGTAGAATCAAACTCAGTGTTCACAAGGTAAAACCTCAGTAACATTAAGTCTGCAGTTTTTGTTTAACACACATATATATGTGTGTGTTTTATTAGAGTGAGGGATACTTATATATATGCCAATCACATGGCAGCAACTCAATACATCAATACATTTAGGACATAGTCAAGACACCCTGCTAAAGTTCAAACTGAGCATCAGAATAGCAGAGAAAGGTCATTTTACTAACCTTGAATGTGGAATGGATGTTTGTGCCAGATGGACTGGTCTGACTAGTTCAAAAGTTGCTGGGATTTTCTCACACAACCACCTTTTGGGTTTACAGAGAATGATCCAAATAAGAAAAAAATCCAAGGAGCAGCAGTTCTCTGGGAGAAAATGCATTGTTGATGCCAGAAGTCAGAGGAGAATGGCTAGACCACTTTGAGCTGATAGGAAAGCAACAGTAATTAGAAAAAACCCACGCTCATTACAACCAAAGTATGCAGAAGAGCATCTCTGAATGGACCTCACATCAAACCTTGAAGCTCTTGGAGTACAGCGGAAACTGAGGCTACAGTTTTGTAGGGTCTCACCAAAATTGAACAACAGAAAATTGGAGAAAAAAATGTGATGGGTCTCCATTGCTGTTGGCAACATGAAAACGTGGCTCCATCCATTAATGGGTCAAGTTGATGGAGGTGGAATGGAGGATATGTTCTTGGAACACTTTGGGCCACTTAATACCAACTGAGTATTGTTTGAACACCGCAGCCTACCTGAGTATTAGTGCTGATCATGTCCACAAATCTCAAATCATCTCAAACTGGTTTCTTTAACATGACAAGTTCACTGTACTCAAATGGCCTCCGCAGTCACCGGATCTCAATCCAATAAAGCACCTTTGGGTTGTTAGAGATTCACATGATGGATGTGCAGGTGACAAAACTGCAACTCTTGATGTGGTGCTAGCAAGGAGTAACTAATAATGTCGCCGGTGGGTGTAAATCGAATACTCTGGAGGTGTTCTATCAAGGTGATAGAACCAGTGACAAAAACTAAAAACACTGTTCAATAAAAACAGGGAAGTAATGACATGGAGGGCAAATGTTAATGTAGTAGTATGTATGTATAAGTCAAGTTTTATATGTTATTTCATTTCTACATTTATTTCTTTAATTCTGCCAGTGGAGTCCTCCAAACATATTTCCTTTTAAAATATCAAATGAAACCAATTTCTGACATTATCTTCATATCTACTATGTGTATGTAAAATTAATTTAATTGCCCTAAATTATACCAATTTGGCCCAAAAATAAACAAGATGAGACCTTTCTCATAGTTTTATTGTGTTGAGTGGAGTTCCTCAATAAATAAAATTCTAATGAATCCCCTGTGTGTGTGTGTGTGTGTGTGCGTGTGTGTGTGTGTGTGTGTGTGTGTGTGTGTGTGCGCGCAGAATGGAAAATTAGAATAAGTCTCTTGAGGTTTAGTAAGAAAAGTCAGTCACAATAAGAGGCTCAGTCAGTCATTTAAGAAAAGCCAAATATTGCATTTCATCAACTGAGAGAAAGCGAGCTGGGGATAAAACACACCTCAGGAGAAAAGAGAATAGAAATTCAGACTTTGTTGGAGGCGATTTCTTTCCTCGGTTTTTGCTCTGTGCGGCTGCTAGGAGTCTGGTGAGATCAAAGCTGGGACAGATACTGGGCTAGGATCCCAGTCGATTGTTTGTGAGTCCCTTCAAATGACCCATGCAGCTGTTCCAAAAACAAGCTGCAAGTGCTTTTGATTGCTTTCCCTGTGTGAAACTACACAAGCAAAAATGGTTGGCTGTTAATCACATGGAGACAAATGTAGTAATATGAACCTTAAGAAAGAGGGCTTTATTCAGAAAATGAGAACTAATGAAGGAAAGGCAGAAGACGGATGTGAATATGAATTTCGCCACCTATCCAGGCTGTACCCTGCTTCTTGCCCTATGACGCGTGGGAACACCTGCGACCTCCCTGCGACCCTGAACTGGATAAGCAAAAGAAGATGGATGGATGGATCGTTTGTCCCTTAACTGGCAGTACAATCTGCAGTGCTCACTTTATTCTGCTTTGATCATCAGCACTTTCCTTCTCTCAGTGCTTCTACTGACTCTTGCTATTTGGACTCTTTCTTATGGAAGAAGCATGTCGATAGTTGTGTGTTGTTAATATCTGTTTAGGATAAAGTTTGCATTTGTCTTTTGCTAGACCCCAGATCATGTGGATGTGCAGGATACATCACTCATTAACTAAATGCAGTCACACAGTAAGACCAACCTGCAAACTTGATTTTAATAGAAGTTTACATTTCACTTTATTTGGATGGCTGCACCAATCTGTAACTACCACTCCCACACACCATGTGAGATGCAGTTCTTGCAACAGTCAACCACCACATGAAAGACCATTAACGAGATGAAAATATTTTTGTTTTCTTTCCTTTTACATCTTTTTGAGTTGCTTCATTAAAGCAGAGGTTTTATTATCGTAGCATCAAATGCGCAAGAAGTCACAAGGGTCTTTAGTTTGTGATTGCTGGCTAATGGCAACAAGCCCACTCCATGTGGTTCATTTGATGTCCCATTAGGATGCCTTTTGCCATGCCTTGAATATTAACCAGACCGAAAACGGCCCAGTGATTGAGCCTGCATTGTGACGATGATGATGATGATGATGATGACTATAGCAAAGTAGAGGCAGGCAGTTTGGGCTGTCCCCAGTCAGAATATTCTCAGTTCAGTTGGGTGTTAATGTTCACTACAACAAGCATTTGTTCTTTTTATTCACTGCCATAATGTCAGTCATCCACATCATTTTGTCAGAACAATGAACGAGGCCTTTTGTTTTAAATTAAACAGGCAAAACTCATCTCTACGCAACTTTCACATTCCAAAGACTTTAGTTGTTCTCCTCTGAGACCGTAAAGAAGGAAACACACAACCACAACATTATCATTCAGACCTCACAAATGCTCATGATCTTGAGTCCACCTCCTGTAGCTAGACAGGTTGAGGGCTGTGTCCGACTGGAATGCTCCGTGTGCCATTAGAGCTAATGTGGTAATTTGACAGAGAGCAACTGGATGTTCCACTGCAGTGCTGGGCTAATGTGGTGTCCAGTTTCATTTCCTGGTTATTAGTGTTGAATGATTATGGCAGCATTTTGGGGAGTTAAATCACACTGCTGTTTGTTCTCTCCTGCTATGTGAAGCCTTTTCAAGTAGTGACCCCCCCCCCCCCCCCCCCCCCCCTCCCCCCTTTCCTCT